>CM039310.1:27743400-27803914 GCA_022316695.1 Camellia oleifera | reverse complement strand
AAAAAAAAAATTAATTTCATGAAAATAGTTGAAAATTCTACAATCTTGATACCTCTATTTGCCACCGGTTGCTCCATTTCTTTGGGTTGTGTTTGGCTTTGGATTAATGAAGGATTTGTGAAAGGAAAAGTAAAAGAAAAGAAAGAAAAAAAAAAAAAAACGAATCCACTTCAATTTTCTTTTCCCTTCCAAGATCCTATTGTGTGTAAAATTTTTAGAAAACCCAATCACAACAAGATAGTCGATGACTTTGAATATGAAATAGAAGAACTATACAAATTAAAGAGAGAAAAATAACTACAAACTAACAAGACTAAGATTTACACGTAGTTTGGCCAAAGCCTATGTCCATGATAATCACAAAAGAAGAATTTCACTCGAAGAGAAGAACTATAATAGTGACAAAGCTATTTCTCTTTAACAAAAAAATAAAATAAAATAAAATAAACAACAAAGCAATTTCACACAATGTTCATCACCCAAATAGTTCTATCATGAAGCCAAAAAACTACTGTACACAGATTTCAAAAAACACGGAGTTTAAACCATGAGACATTAAGAAACAAATCTCATAAGGAGACACCAATGGATCTACTCAAATAAAACCATAGACCCCACACAAGAGAGAGAGAGAGAGAGAGAGAGGGAACAAAATCGAAACTCTTTAACTCACTGTAACAACGCCCGCGGGGGACCTCGCTACAGTTCGGACTCGATTTTGTTGTGGTTCTCAATCTCGAACCAAAGAGTCCAAATCCGGCAAATCGTTTTGAAGGAAAACAGATTTTTTTGAAAAGAAGTGCCAAACATGGACTGCTTTGCCAGATAACAGAGTCGCCACCTAAATATTTTAAAATGGAAAATTTAGGAAACCCTGACTCGGTGCCGAAAGGCCACGTGTCCCTCATCACCAAAGTTGGCTCGGGAACTTGGGTACGATTAGGGAAGGTCACATCGTGAGCACCCCCGCTCGCCCGGTCAAAGACCGGCCTCTACTAACCATGATATCTGTTTTTGAAAACATTGTATGCTCTTATTCCAGTTATTAGCCTAGGTTACTATGTGATGCTCGCAGCAAACAAGTATAGACTGAGCCGTCTGAATTGGAACAAAACATCTCATGTTTGTTTGTGAAAGATGGTTTGCTACCCGCAGGTAGGCTTAAAATATAGATTTTGCCACAATCTAGTGGGCTTAACAAACAATTGATGAATTGCTCCAATTCAGATAACTCAACCTCCACCCACAGGCATTCAAGGCAGTTATATCACATAAGCATGTAGCCTCATGGTAAGCATGCTATCATGGCAACACTCACACGCATGCAAGAATGCTAAAGCATAAAACTTACCGAGTACTCCCAGCCAAAACAGAAAATTGATTAGAAATCGTGCATGATCCTAAATACAGCAATGCCTAATGCAACACATGCAAAAATGCAACTATAGCAGGCTCGGCTATTCTAAACATGGTATATGGAATGCAACAGCTAACATGTATTCAACTTTAGAATTGAAATACAATGCAGTTTGTATGATGCGTCGAGCCCGGTGCGTGCAAAACAGATGAATGATGCAAACATGCTGTCATACTGTATGCTAATTGAAATATGCCCTATATCTAACCAACAAAGCGGGTAAATAAAAGGGAGAAAGAAATGGGGGTTGGAAGACATACATCACACTCACACACCCTTATTACATTTATTCCCTCGCGCAGAGGGTCCGAATAAATATACAATCCCAAATGAAAGAATATTACAGTCCGAAATATACAGTCTGAATAAATATACAAATTAAACTAGAAAATAGTAAAAACTGGCATGCAAGCCAGGGACTGCCTTGCTTCTGATGTATGTTGCATGTTGGGCTGCCTAGCGCGGAAATCCACTGGGATGCCCTAATTAGCCTCTGTTTACACTTTTCCTCGAATTGCGTGTCGAATTTCGGAAAGCTGAAAATTCTTCATTTTTGCTGCAACGGAGAGCAGGAAAAGGGCATAGCAGGGTATTTCACAAATATATGCATGTCTCGATCCTCGCGCCACCAATCACGCATATCGATGCATGATGGCCGAGGAGCCGATTTGCACAACTCAATATTGGGATGAATACACATGAATGCTACAACAAAGACCTAACTCCATCATGGGTAATCCGGAGTGTCGGTGACTTGGGAATTGAGACCCGTTCCGTTACTCGGAGTACGAAACGTGCCTCGTTTCCCATGCAATATGCATGATATGCAATGAAATGCAACTACTATACAATCTAGCATGCTCAATGCTATGACAATGAGATGTCTCGAAATGCGTGCCCATAGACACGCAAACCGAGAAATACAGAATGACATGCGAAATGCAATGATGGGCTTATACCAACATGAGGGAGCCTCAGCCCACTTACATAGGAGGCCAGAATGATGAAAGGAGGTGCCTCGAAAAGCGTGTCCACTTGACACGCAAACTGAGGCAATGATGTAAAATGCAAAACGGAAGAAATGGAAGGTGCCTCGAAATGCGTGCCCGCGGGCACGCAAACCGAGGCGATGATGAAAGATAAAAATCGGATAAAACCGAAGTGCCTCGAAGTGCGTGCCCGCAGGCGCGCAAGCCGAGGCGATGATGAAAGATGAAAATCGGATAAAACCGAGGTGCCTCGAAGTGCGTGCCCACAGGCACGCAAACCGAGGCGATAATGAAAGATGAAAATCGGATAAAACAGAAGTGCCTCGAAGTGCGTGCCCACAGGCGCGCAGACCGAGGCGATGATGAAAGAATGAAAATCGGATAAAACCGAAGTGCCTCGAAACGCGTGCCCACAGGCGCGCAAATCGAGGCGATGATGGAAGAATGAAAATCGGATAAAACCGAAGTGCCTCGAAACGCGTGCCCGCGGACACGCAAATCGAGGCAATGATGAAATGCAATGAAATGGCATACAGAATGCCGCAATGGACTTACACCAACATGGGAGAGCCTCAGCTCACTCACATAGGAGGCCGTCGGATAAAAACAAAGCTGCCTCGAAACGCGTGCCCGCGGACACGCAAATCGAGGCAATGGTGTAGAAGCATGAAAATGCAAATTGGACTTACGCCGACATGAGAGGGCCTCAACCACACTCACATAGGCTGCCGTCGGATAAAACAGGGGCGCCTCGAAAGGCGTGCACACTGGCACGCAAACCGAGGCAATGCAAAAATGATGCAAATGGCATAGGGAATGATATGTAAGCATGGAAATGGAATTTCAGCACCTAAATAAAGGGGAAAACAGCCCCGAGACAATTCGAAATAACACTCGAAGCATGCATTCATCCCGAAAGTGTGAAATTAAGCCCCGAAATGGCCTATAGCCATGCTATACATGCAAAATATGATCATGGAAGCAAGAACAGTAGCAAGGCAGTCCCAAATATGGCATTTTTCAGTAACAAACATGGCCAAAATGCAAGCATAGGTAGATCAACAATAGCATGCAAAGTTAGTGGCCAAAAGAGGGGTATTGAGACAAGTGATATATGCAAACCCCAAATGGAAAAAATTTCTTCTACAACATTGAAGATGAGATAAAAATAAGCACAATTGCAGAAGATTACATCCTCAAAATCAGAATAAAAACATGCTATAACATCCATGCAAAGTAGGCTTCCAAATAGGCTATATCATGAGACATGCAATGCACACACCAAATGACAAAACTTTCTTCATGAAATATGTAAAGGGGGTCAAAATAAGACCAAAACCAGTAGGGGTCGAAGTCCCAAAAACAAACACAAATAGGTCAAAAATTGCATGCAAAAATGGCACACTTGATGGAATTTGAAGGAGGTGATATATACAATGACCAAATGAGGTTAAGCCCTTCTAAAATGTTGTAGAGGGGCTCAAAATGAGCACAAAACCAGTAGGGGTCGGACCTCTGAAAACAAAAGGAAATAGGCCTAAACTAGCATGCAAGATAATGGCATAAAAGCTAGGTATTGAAACAAGTATATCATAGGAGCATCAAATGAAGTTGAGCCCTTCTACAAAGTTGTAGAGGGGCTCAAAACAAGCACAAAAGAAGTAGGGGTCGGAGCCCCAATTCTCAACCAATTGGAGTATAGAAATGAATCAAGAAAAAGCCCTAAAAGTTGGTTTTGAAGACTTACCCTTGAAGACTTGTCTTTCTTTGATTCTTGGCTTTGATTTGTAGCTTCTCAACCTCTGAAATTCACTTCCTAGCTGCTGGAATGGTAGTAAGGATGGTGAGGCTAGGTGTTGATGAAGAGAAGACCTAGAGACTTAGAAGCTTTTTGAGGTTTTGAGCTATGAAAATGGAGGAATTTGAAGATGATCCCTTGAGACCAATTTTTCCAACCTTGAAGAAGGAGAGGGAGGGCCCTTCAAATAGACAAGAAATGGGGTGTAAAAGGGGAGGGAAAGCACCCAATCTTTCCCTCCCGAAATATCCCCCGGATGCCCCGGGATATGTTGGAAGATATCCGGACAGCTGGGACAGGCTGGAAAGCAAGAATCTGGCCGGCCAGGTAGTTTTCTTCAAGGTGGCCGGCCAGCCACCCCACCTGGTCGGCCAGCCACCCACCATGGCCGGTCGGCCACCCCCAAAAAATGAACAGTAAAATCTCTGGCCGACCACCATACCAAAGTGTCCTCCCATGTGTGTAGAACAAGGTCCCAAGGTTGGAATTTGGCAACACTGAACCATGAGTCACAACATAGAGCTTGAAGGAGAGGCCCAAAAATGAAACCAACAATTGCTGGCCGACCACCATACCAAAGTGTCCTCCCAGATGTGTAGAACAAAGATCCAAGGTTGGAATTTGGCAACAATGAACCATGAGTCACAACATAGAGCTTGAAGGAGAGGCCCAAAAATGAAACCCTGAATTTCTGGCCGACCACCAACCCTTAGGGTCCTCCTAGATGCCCTCATCACAGATATGTAGCTTTGGTTGGAAGAAAATATCCCTAGGGTGTTCAACATTGGCCCGGAAATGAGCGAAACGGGCTCCGGAGGAGCGAAACTGGTTATCTGGGATAATTGCTGGCCTCTCACCCCCCAGTGATCTTCCTAGTGTTGAAACAGAGGTACCTGCCAAGTTTGAACAAAAACTAATAAGAAATGAACGCTCGGAGCCAAAACCGAGCAATTCGGGGTCCCGAAAACGAGCATCTGGTGCCGGAAGTGGTGTTCAGCATCGAAGTGGGTATCTGCGACCCCAGTGTCCTCTAGAATGACAAAACAGAGGTACCTGCCAAAAACCGGAGAAAATGGATGCGAAATGAATGCTCGGGACCAAAACCGCTCGATTTGGGGTCCCGAAAACCGGCTATGAGCACCGAAAGTGGTATACGGCCACGAAGTGGGCATCGGGGGCCCCAGGGTTCCTTGAAATATTAAAACAGAGGTCTCCGCCAAAAACCGGAGAAGGCTGATGCAAAATGAATGCTCGGGACCAAAACCGCTCAATTTGGGGTCCCGAAAACCGGCTATGAGCACCGAAAGTGGCATACGGCCACGAAGTGGGCATCGGGGGCCCCAGGGTTCCTTGAAATATTAAAACAGTGGTGCAAGCCAAAAACCGGAGAACTCGGAGATGGTTGGGCGATCCCGAGCCGAGGCACACGGCCTAACAGTCCCGAAAACCGAGAACCGGGCTCCGAAATGGGCAAAATGGCCCACGGCCACGAAACGTAGCTCACGGCCACCGGGAGATAGTCTACGGGACCACTCCCTTCCCTCCGGAAAGAAAACAGAGAAAACCGAGCCTGGTTCGCAAACCGAGACAAGGTAGAGAAGATGGTTCGGAAGTCCGGAGGCAGGGCACGCGGCCGTGACTCTGGGACTTCTGAACAAGCACAGTATGCAATATTACCGAGCGCTCAACCGGTGACGTCTGAGTCTTAAGGTCGGTCAAAAATGGGGTGTCTACAGTTGCCCCTCTTTGACAGAACTCGGAAGTCAAGAAGTGACGGGAGTGAATGTCAAAGCCCAGAGACGACCCATTTTTGACAAGGCCGAAGACTTAGACAAACATATGAAATAAACAGAGATATGTGCCCGCAGGCAGGGGCAAAATGCAAAGTGATAGGCGCGGAGCCAGATGATTATGCAAATGCAGCAAGCTGTAATGAAGCAGGTATTGACAAATAGACGCAACAGTTTTAAGCAAGAATGCAAAGCAAACAACTACATTTCATGCAGTTAGGAATGCGGAGAATCATTCAATTCTCGTCGCGTCTCACACGGAGAAGATACGATACCTGCGCGATTCGTCTGGTCGCACCAGCCTCAAATGAACCGTACATACAATATCGTGCCTGCAAAATAGAGAAATTCAACAGGAACAATATGCCAACAACATATATTCAATGTAATCCCTATGATTCCAAAGGTTCGACACACACAGTGTCAGTGAACGAATGCAACACAACGCGAGAAGAGATAATGCGCGACAACGCACGTCCAAGCATAGAAGTATTGTACACCGAGAAATCGTGCATGACAATGCCAATCATTCGTGAGAATGCAAATTATGAGCCAAATAACGTAAAACGAGCACAAATCAGGATGCCCGGTTGTTGCACAATAACAAGCTGGAAAACGCGCGTTTGGCAACGGCAGCTCGATCGCGGCCTCTGATTTACATTCCGGAGAGGTCACAACATGTTTAAAAAGGATACACTCCGATTTTGATGAATAATGATGAGACACATGTCAGAAATTGCAATTAAAGTTTCAGCGGAGCAATTCGCGCCAGAAAGTGTACTTTTCTTCAACTTTTTCGGGTCCCGGGAGCTCCGATTTTCCTCAAAATTTGCAGAGAGGTAGGGGAGGGAGTGGGGAAGATGGTCAGCCAGGTCTCCTCCCTAGGAGAGGCCATCGGCCAGGGGAGAAAAAGGGAGTGGCCGGCCAGCCAGGTTAGGTGGCCGGTCGGCCACTTACCCAAAAGTGGGGGCATTTTGGTCATTTTTGCATTTTCTATATATACACACCTCCATTGCCTCCGAAATCACACCCAAAGTTGCAAAACTTCTTCCTCTTTCTCTCTAAGCCACTTTCTCTTTCAGATCTGCATTTTATACGCGCCCCTCGGCCTCCCACGCGAGTTGTTTTCGCAAAATCTTTCAGATTTAAGCACTTTGGAGCGACTAAATTTTGACTTCGGAGCTTCTCTTCACATTTTCACCACTTGAGGTAATTTTGTTTCAATATTTGAAAAATTTTTCCGGGGGTTGACTTTTGTTGACTTTTCATTTCCCGAGAGTTGACTTTTGTTGACTTTTTCCAATTTTAGCTCATTTTGCTCATTTTTGCTCCTCTTTGCAGATTTCTTGCAATGGCGGGTCATTTCCCATTCGGTGGAGGTTTTCCAGGCGCCGGAGACGATTTTGATCCCATGGCATTACCTCCGGGGGCTCGCCCTTTCTTTCCCGATCGATATGCTCCGGCGGTTCATAGGCTTCCGCGGGCCACTTTCCGTCATTTCACCGATTTTAACGATCGAGCACCCGGGGATCTTCTCTTACGAGAGCCGGAGCAGCACCTCTCCTATGATGCAGAGGTATTTTATTATCCGCATCTTTCGTGCATTCTGTACTTTTGCCATGCTTAAACACACAGTTTAGCTTACGACACAGTACTTGTATTTTGAGCATGTGACTTAGCCACTTAAATTTCATGAACACTTGGCACATTGAATAATTGTGAACGCACAGTGCACATTAGTTAGAAATTGAACACACAGCTCCAACATTGATTTACTGAAGACACAGCCTGAAGTTGAAAATGAGCACACAGCACATACTGACCAAGAGTAGGACACACAGTCTCCAAAACTCAGATTTTCTGAACACACAGTCCCGATTTGAAGCGAACACACAGCCCACTGATTAAAAGTAGAACACACAGCCCTAAACTTGAAGCACCGAACACACAGCCCAGATTTGAAGTGAACACACAGCCCACTGACGTTGAGTAGAACACACAGTCCCAATTTGAAGCGAACACACAGTTCACTGATGTTGAGTAGAACACACAGTCCCAAACTTGAAGCAAACGCACAGTCCACTGATGTTGAGTAGAACACACAGTCCCAATTTGAAGCGAACACACAGCCCACTGATGTTGAGTAGAACACACAGTCCCAATTTGAAGCGAACACACAGCCCACTGATGTTGAGTAGAACACACAGTCCCAATTTGAAGCGAACACACAGCCCACTGATGTTGAGTAGAACACACAGTCCCAATTTGAAGCGAACACACAGCCCACTGATGTTGAGTAGAACGCACAGTCCCAATTTGAAGCGAACACACAGCCCACTGATGTTGAGTAGAATGCACAGTCCCAATTTGAAGCGAACACACAGCCCACTGATGTTGAGTAGAACGCACAGTCCCAATTTGAAGCGAACACACAGCCCACTGATGTTGAGTAGAACACACAGTCCCAATTTGAAGCGAACACACAGCCCACTGATGTTGAGTAGAACACACAGTCCCAATTTGAAGTGAACACACAGCCCACTGATGTTGAGTAGAACGCACAGTCCCAATTTGAAGCGAACACACAGCCCACTGATGTTGAGTAGAACACACAGTCCCAATTTGAAGCGAACACACAGCCCACTGATGTTGAGTAGAACGCACAGTCCCAATTTGAAGCGAACACACAGCCCACTGATGTTGAGTAGAACGCACAGTCCCAATTTGAAGCGAACACACAGCCCACTGATGTTGAGTAGAACGCACAGTCCCAAACTCAGATGTACTGAAACTTTGAACACGCAGCCCAAATACCAAATTTACTGAACACGCAGCCCGTTTTCACTTCATTTGCACACAGCTCATTTTCGCTTTATTTGCACACAGCTCATTTTCGCTTCATTTGCACACAGCTCATTTTCACTTCATTTGCACACAGCTCATTTTCACTTCATTTGCTGATCCATGCATTGATTCTAAATGCAGGTTCGTTCTCGCACAGTGCGAGGATATGGCTCCGGCGCCGCGAGGGAGTGGTATTTCGAGCTTCCGGAAGCTGTCCGGGGATTGGTTGATCTTGCAGGATTTGGGCCATTCTGCAGAGGGTTATCTCGTTGCCTCATTAGCAGGACTCTATTTGCAGCTTTAGCAGAGAGGTGGTGGGACACTACCAATTCCTTCCATTTTTCTGCGACGGGGGATATGACCATGACCCCGCTGGATTTCGCTATGCTCACCGGCCTAGACTTAGGCGGTAGGCCCATTCCCTATGACGAGGATATGGGTCAGTGGCAGGCTGCCTGGATGCATTTGTTGGGGACACACCCGCCTGTAGACAGAGGTTCGGGGAGAGTCCGGTACTCCTGGTTTGCCTCCCATTTCCGGCGGCCACAGATGGAGCCTGAGACTCCTGAGGAGGCGGAGCAGTATGCCCGTGGTTTCCTCATGTACGTCCTCGGCACCACTTTGTTCGCTGATAGAGGGAACATGGTAGGATTATATCTACTGAGTGCCCTGGTAGACCTATCACGGGTCAGCCAGTATGACTGGGGCGGCGCTGGCCTGGCTACCCTGTACTGTTACATGAGCGCAGTCTCTCGCACACGAGGGGACTTACTCGGCGGCTACTGGAGAGCCTGGGAGGTACATTCTGTCCTCTTGATTTACATTTTGTTCCGCATTACTTATTCACCGCACACACGGCTCACTTTGCATTCTGTATTCTGCTTTTAGCACATTGTACTCATATTCTGCATTGCTCTTCCCAGCTGTGGGTGTATGTGTACTTTCCCACATTGGCTCCGGAGATGGAGGTGGCAGGGCCTCCTATGACTCCATTTTCATTGATGTTTGAGGGCGAGCATCTGGCGAGGCCACGAGAGACTCTCTCTTCTCTGCGACGATACTTTGATACTGTTCGAGCGACAGAGGTATTGCTTGAACTCTCAGTTCCTTTTATTTTCATCTTTGATCTGCTCTGTATATCTGATTTCTGATTGATTTATGCACTGATTGTCCGCAGATCACTTGGCAGCCTTGGGCAGTCTTTGGTGACGACCTCGAGCATCAATACCCCGGGGGGTCGACCAGTTCCCAGTACAGATTCTTGCTCGAGGGACCAGTCGGCAGGGCTTGGTTCTTAGGGGAACGCTTTCAGCGTCAGATATGGGGGGGTGATTCTCAGGACCCTCCTGCTGTGCCTCCAGACACCATGCGGACTGCTGATAGATTATCCCCCGAGGAGGTCGAGCAGTGTATGCAGGGCAGTGATGCTTTGTTGCATCATCTCGATGGGAACTACGCCACCTACTGCCGCATATATTTGATGCCCCCCTTGACGGGAGTGCGGGCTCCGGCACGGAGGTCTACTGGCGCACCATCTTCGAGTCGCGCCCATGCTACAGATATCCCTTCTTCTAGCAGGGCTGGCACATCCAGAGGTGGGGGCAGTTCGATCCCTCCGATCCCTCCGACTCTTGATCATCCAGGGTGGCCAGACATGCCGACCGAGTTGACGAACTGGCGATTTGGGACGCCTTACCAGATTCCGCTAGAGCCTCCTCTGCCTGATCACAGATATGTTAGAGACCCTGACTCGCCCCCGGTATGTTTTTCAGCTTTGATTTATCAGTCAGATATTTGAATATTGATTCCGTTACTGATAGTTTTGCATTTGTATTTGCAGCCTCCTGTTGAATATACGGACGAGCTGCTCGGGATGTTAGCCACATTCGAGGGCATGATCCTTCGGAGGGAGACACAGATGAGCATCGTGGGTGTAGAGGTACTCTTCATTTTCCCTGTACTAGCATGTTTCTGATGCTACTCTAGCTTTAGACCTTCTGCTGTATTGATAGACTGTGTAGAGCACATCTGACACACACCCTTTTCACATTCTGCATTTACACCTGCTTTTTATGCTTGAACTGATGTATTGCACTTTGCATCTTCAGATGCCTCCCATATATGCTTCATCACGGGCCAGGCCACCGGGGCCCTTTCAGAGAGGTCGAGGTGCTAGACCTACCCGAGGTACAGGGACTGGAGGAGCTGGGCCATCCCGGTCTCATCGAGGAGCTGGCGGAGGAGGGTCGTCTCGCAGACGCCGGGCACCCATTGTTGAGGATGACGAGGAGGAGGTGGTCGCAGGCCACATATCAGAGACATCTCCTGAAGAGGGAGGCTCCGGTCTCGGCTCCGGGAGTGGGGACGAGCCTGAGGGGGATCCGGAGGATGACAGCTCCGATCCAGATGGTGATGATGATGTAGAGATTATCCCGCAGAAGAGGATGAGGGGGCCTCCCCCTTCTCGCTCCCGAGGGCACTGATGTTATTTCCTGCTTTATTCTACTTTTTAGCTAGTAGTTTGTAGCACTTTGCACATTGTTAGGCAGTTTTATTTTCTGTAAAACTTGTACCTTTATTGTTGTAAGACATGATGAAATGAAACAGCTTTTGAAAAGATGTTGTATTTGAAATTCTGAGCATCACATCGCATTATTTTGCACAAAATGGAATTGAATGGAAATGTGCCTCATGTATTTACCGGGTTAGGTAGGGAGCCGACGCAACAAAGCAAAACAAAGCGACTCACTAAGAAATAAAACAGAATCTTTAGCGAGTTTACAACTCGATAAACAAAGTACAATAATGTTAACGACTCAATAGACAAGACTTAACAAAATTGTGTAATCAAAAAGTAATAACTCAAAACACAAAACGCGACAGCTCGACAAAACTTACAACTCAATAAGCAAAAAACAACAACTCGATAAGCAAAAATATAACACGATGCACTTCGGATGGACTATCTGGATAATGGAGTGTATCCAAAATTGATAGGCCTGGATGCCTTCTACTGCCGGGAGTCAACCAGATTTGCAGGGAGTCCACTACTGCTATAGGTAATGTTTCCCACCCAAGCTCACTTGTATTCGCTTACATCACTCGACCCTCGGGCTCGACTTTTCTCGCAAAAACCCTTATCTTACTTTTCTCTCGTCGCACATCTCTCCATTCTTTATTCTCTCATTTTTTTCATCCCTCCCCCAGATATGGTTGACGGAGAAGTTGCAAGTTGTGGACTCTTGCCCTGCCTATTCAGCCCGCGGCTACTTCTTTCGGCAACGCCCAGTTAATGCTCCCGATGAGAGCTGGTGGTTCGAATGGATGCGCAACTTGTCAGCAGATCGCATTGCATGGCGCCGTCCCTGGCTTAATCTTTCAGCGATGAGCTACAGCATGTTCCAGGATACCGGGATCCGTCTGATCGGCTTGACTCACTGTATATCTTATTTCCCATTCCGTACTCCGCGCCAGTTCGGTCATACAAGTTGGGCCTAAGTTGGCATCTGAAACTTCGACTAGCTCTGGGAGGGGGCGCAGGGACACCTGACTAGACTATGCCCCAGATTTATTGCTTTATTAGTACTTTCAAGTTTTCTTTATGAATGTAATAAAAAGCAACTTCAATTGTATGCAAGAGCAGAAGAACTCTGTTTCGAAATCAATGAAATTGAAGGTTGTGGTATTGAAAACTCTCCGCTTTTGGTCCAAAAATGGTCTTAGTTGTGAAAAGATTAATTTGAACAAAGTCAACTTTTATGAAAACTTTTCAAAACTATTTTCGATATGGATCAGAACTGGACACGCCTGAAATCTGTCACTGAGATACACAACCCCGAATCCTAGCAACTGAAAAGTTGCCTCTAGTTTGAAAAGGTGCTTCGGCAAAGTGTGGCGACGGAAAGTTGCCCCTAGTCTGGATGATGCCGCAACACTCCATTGCAACGGAAAGTTGCCCCTAGTTTAAATAGCACTGTACCGGAGATCGTAGTGAATGCTGATGAATAAAGATGACTGAGGTGATCAAAATGGACTAAGTTGATCGGGGAAAAGATTGTGACTGAACTTCAAGATGAAGCTGCCTACGTATCCCAAAGAGGGGAATCAAGTCTTACGTAGTTCAGGGTTAGGTTCGCTCGAGTGTTTTTGCTCTTCTTTTGCGCTCTAACTTTTGCCAAGGCCGCCCTTTGCGGGTTTTCAACCTTGCGAGCTCAGTTTTTATAATTTCGAATTTTCTATGCTCTGAATTTTGCCTAGGTCGCCCTTTCGGGTTTTCGGCCTAGCGAGCCTCTCAGGGATAATATTTCTTCAACTTGTCCATATTGATCGGTTGGGAAAATTCCAAGCCATCTAGATCCATCAGAACCACAGCTCCACCTGACCAGATTGACTTGATGATGTAAGGACCAGTCCAATTGGGTCTGAACTTGCCCCTTGGGTCGTGGATAGGAGCCCGGTTGTCTTTGAGCACCAAATCTCCTTCTTTCAAATTCCTGGACTTAACCTTCTTGTTAAAAGCCCGGGCGATTCTGCGTTGATAACCTTGGACGTGGTACAGTGCTTTCAATCTCCTTTCATCAAAGAGCATGAGTTCTTCAAATCTATTCTGCTGCCAATCTGCTTCGGCTATCTAGCACTCGGCCAATACTCTCAATGACAGAACCTCAATCTCGATAGGTAGAACGGCCTCCATCCCATAGACTAATGAGTACGGAGTCGCCCCAGTAGAAGTTCTGATCGAAGTCCTGTAGCCCCACAGAGCGAATGGCAGCTTATCTGGCCAATCCCGATAGGTTTCCACCATCTTCTGTAGTATGCGCTTGATGTTCTTGTTGGCGGCCTCAACTGCTCCGTTGGTTTGCGGCCGGTAAGTAGACGACTTATGAAAAGCCACGTTGTATTTCTCCAACAAGTCAATCACCTCCTTCTTGAAGTGGGAACCATTGTCAGAAACTATTTCATTTGGGACTCCGTAGCGACAGATAATGTTGTTTCTGATGAATTTTGCAACGTGTGAAGCTTTCAACACTGCGTAAGATTGGGCCTCAACCCACTTCGTGAAATAATATATCGCTACGAGGATGAACTCATGCCCGTTCGACCCCTTCGGCGTAACAGCTCCAATTACATCAATTCCCCAGACTGAAAAAGGCCATGGCGAAGTCATGTTGTACAGCTTCGACGGCGGAATGTTCATACGATTTGCATGAATTTGACACTTGTGGCATCGCCGGACGAAGCCAATACAATCCTCCTCCATGGTGGACCAATAATAACCCTGTCTAAGGATCTTCCGCGCCAACATTACCCCATTCATATGTGCTCCACATTCTCCCCCATGGATGGCTTCCATCAGACGTTTGGACTCTTCAGCATCAACACACAATTTATGCATTCCCAGATGACCTCTTCTATACAGCTTACCCCCACAGATGATGAACTGAACAGACATTCTTCTGATTGCCCTCTTGTCTTTGGCATTTACCCCTGGCGGGTATACTTCTTTCTCCAAGAAATTCCAGATATCGTAGTACCAGGGGTGTTCGTCCTGAACTTCATCTATGGTTGCAATCGACTCATAAGCAGGTACAAATTTCTGGTCGATAATGACTGGACGCATTCGGACTGCACACGGGATGTCTATCATTGACGATAGAGTTGCTAAGGCGTCTGCGAACTTGTTGTTCTCTCTTAGTAGATGAGCGAAATTCAGCTTCTCAAACCGAGGAATCAGTAAATCCAAGGTTTGGTGATACATCATCATATTTTCCTCTTTTACTTTCCAGTCTCCTTTAGCTTGAGACACAACAAGATTCGAATCCCCAATGACATCCAGCCGTTTTGCCCCCAGTTCTAGGGCTGCTTCCAAACCAGCAATGCACGCTTCATATTCTGCTTCATTATTTGAGACTCTGAACCGGAGTTTGAAGGCTAAGGGGATACGGGAATCGTCGGGTGCTATCAGCAACACTCCTATCCCATACCCATGTTGATTTGATGCTCCGTCAAAGTACATTGTCCAAGTTTCCTCGTCGATATGCAGAATTGCTTCATCTGGGAATAGGTACTCAACTGCTTCATCCCCCTCAACCGGATGGTCGGCAAGGAACTCTGCTACTGCTCTGCCCTTTACTGACTTGCGCGTCACATATGTAAGATCGAATTCGGAGAGCAACAGCAACCAACGAGCTAGCCTACCCGTAAGCGCTGGTTTCTCGAAAAGATATTTGATGGGATCTAATCGTGAAACCAACATTACAGAGTGAGCTAACAGGTAATGCCGCAACTTCCTGGTAGCCCATACCAAAGCCAAGCAAGCCTTTTCCAGTGGCGTATACCGGGTCTCATACTCTAGCATTTTCTTGCTCAAATAATAGATGGCTTTCTCCACCCTATCTTCTGATTCTTGTGCAAGCATGCAGCCTATCGTGGTCTCAGTCACTGACAGGTACAAAATCAACGGTTTCCCTGGTTCTGCTGGTGATAAAACGGGTGGGTTCTGTAGATATTCTTTAATCTGTTCGAAAGCGGCTTGGCATCGGCCGTCCCATTGGAACTTCTTTCCTTTCTTCAGGAGACCAAAGAGTGGTTCACAAGTCAAGGTTAGTTTTGAGATAAACCGTCTTATGAATTGCACTTTACCCAGAAAGCCTCGCACCTCTTTTTCGGTCCTTGGTGGTGGCATTTCTAGGATGGCCTTGATTTTGGAAGGGTCGACCTCGATGCCCCTTTGTGTGATCAGAAACCCCAGCATTTTCCCCGCTGTAACACCAAACGTACATTTCTGAGGGTTTAGCCGCAACCGGAATTCCCTGATCCTTTGGAAGAACTTGTACAAGGCAGTGTAGTGGCCCTCTCTTTCCTTGGACTTGACAATCATGTCGTCCACGTACACCTCAACCTCTTTGTGGATCATATCATGTAGTATTGTGGTCGCGGCCCATTGATAAGTAGCCCCAGCGTTCTTCAACCCAAACGGCATGACCCGATAGCAGTATGTCCCCCACGGGGTGGTGAATGCAGTCTTTTCTCTGTCCTCTGGTGCCATCACAATCTGGTTGTACCCTGAGAAGCCATCCATGAACGAAAGCAAAGCATGCCCCGCTGTGAAGTCCACTAGCTCATCAATGTGTGGTAGGGGAAAGTCGTCCTTCGGACTAGCTCTGTTCAGATCTCTGAAGTCTACACACACTCGGATCTTGCCATCTTTCTTCGGCACCGGAACTATATTGGCCAACCAAGTGGGATATTCTGATACTAGCAGGAAGCCTGCGTCAATTTGCTTGGTGACCTCTTCTTTGATCTTGAGAGCCCAATCCGGGCGGATCCTTCTGAGCTTCTGCTTGATAGGTCGGGCCTGGGGGTCAAGGGGGATCCGATGCTGTACAATCTCAGGATCGATTCCAGGCATGTCTTCGTAGGACCACGCGAAAACATCTTTGAAATCTTTTAATAAAGCGACCATGCGCTCGCGTTCCTGCGAAGACAATGTGGACCCGATCTGGACCAGCCGCGGGTCCTCCTCAGTACCAATATTCACAGAAATGATTTCATCCGTTAAAGGCTTAACAAATCTCTCCTGCTCTTGCTCAATTAAACGTTGTAAAACCGGAGGCACTTCGTCCTCGTCGTTTTGATCAAAATTTTGAAAGTCTGAATTAATGCAATAAATTAGGGGCACAGAAAAGTACTCGGAAACCACAGATGATTCATTCTCATTAAGTACATCCAGATCATCCAATTCATCGGCTACAACAGACTCAAAAGAAAAGGAAAAAGACGACCTGGACAAGACCGTGGCATCCGGGTTGACACCCCCAGGAGTACCAGACTCAGACTCAGTCGAGCTGGAATCTGATTCCGACTCAGAAGACTCGGTGGAATCAGACTCCGGCTCACTACCTGACCCGGAACTGCTGGATAAGAATCCTTCCTCGTACTGCCAAGTGAGCGAGGGTGCAATCGATGCGTCCAAGATGGCTGCTGGTTGGCTCGCAGCCGTTCCATCTCCAATCACGGAAACCGCGACGTTATTCCCCAAGCAATCCTGGTCGATCGGAGGATCAGAGAGGAGATATGCCAGTGCTACCCCCATTTCCAATTCAGTGCCCTCAGGACTCACTGCCTTATTCCGCTCAATCTCTGTTGTTGGGTCTGTCTGCTCTTCGGCAACGTCATCTCCGGATAGTTGCAAGTCGAAAAAGATTTCGAAACCTGGTACGCGCTTCCCCTCCGCGTTCAACCATGGTTCTGGGAAGCCGCAAAATGGAAAATCTTCCCCCTCCCGAACGAAGCGTCCGTTCAGGGTACCCCAGATGGGCCTATGCATTAGATCAAAAGGCTTCCCAGCCTGCTTCGCTCTGGCCCTGCCGGCCATTTCCTTTCCTTTCCTCGCCCAATCTTCTTTGGTGGGCAGATAACCCAATCCAAAGGTATGTGGATTATGTGGCACTTCGGCCAACGTTGCAACCCCTTTCCGGCCGCTTCTTCCCAATCCCATCCCAGGGATATGCTGTAGCTTGTTCATGAGGTAGACGGCTTGAGCGCTGACATACAAACCCTCATTCACAGCCATTATATTTTGCACCACCCGGGCCTCAGCCAATGTAAATCCCGATATAAACATGTCTTCCATGCCGTGTTCAATCTCCAGGACTGGCGTGGATACCTCTGGAGGGGGATGGATCGATGAATTCCCAAAAACAATGGCTACTCCCTTTCCGTAGGGGTATTTCACCATTTGATGTAGAGTAGATGAGACGGCCTTCACCTGATGCAACCAGGGTCGCCCCAAAAGCATGTTGAAGGAAGCAGGGACCTCTAAGACATGAAAATCTACTTCGTGTTGTCCAGGCCCAATCTTGGTTTGGATTTTTACTGTCCCCAGGACATCCCTGCTTATATTATCATACGCTCTGATTACTTGAGTAGTCGGTGTGAAGTCCGTAGGCTTTAACCCAATTGCATAGGCCGTTCTGGCCGGACAAACATTGATAGCGGACCCGGTGTCAACAAGCACTACCGGAATCCGTTTGTCCCTGCATTCTACAGAGATGTAGAGAGGTCTGTTATGGTCCACGCCCTCAGGCGGCGATTCCTTGTCCGAAAAGGTCAATGCCGGGGAACCTCCTCCCGGAAAGACCAGCCCAACTAGTTGTTCTGGCGTAGTTTCAATGGAAAGTTTAGCTCTGTCCATGGCAGATAAGACAGCCTGCCGGTGCACCCTCGAAGCCATAAGCAATCCCCAAATGGAGATGTCTGCTTGTATTTTCTTTAGCTGCTTCAATACAGCCTCTTCTTCCACTTGCTTCTCTTTTTGTTTCTCTGCCTCCTTATCTTTCCCCGATGCCTCGGGTTGATCAAGGTGTGGGGGCTTGAAATACCGCCCACTTCTAGTCATATGGTCTACCTCCTCGAGGTACCAGGTACTGTCCGGTTGGCCACCTGCCCAGTCTTCGTCTGTGTGGGCAAGATACAAGTCGTCATCTTCCCACCACATTCCATTAGCGTCTAGCAGGCATCTGTCTGGTTTTGGCTTGTTTGTGCTCTCAGTAATTTCATTCCTCATGCTCACAGCATGTTCAGTCTTTGTGCCCGCAGCACTCTCAACTTCCTCATGGTTCTTTGCTTTTCGGGCTCTCTCAGAGTCCCATCTCTTTTCTTGTTCCTCCAGTAACAACTGTGCGGTTCTCAAAATGTTTCGTTCCTGAGCGAAATTCTTCGTACCGGCGCTCTCCGGCAATGTAATCTGATCCTCGGCCCTTCCGGCCACAAATGGTACAATATCAGGCTGATCATCCAACCACCCGACGACTTCTGCTGACTCCTCATCTTCGAACCAGTTAATCGATGCATCCCCTGATTCCTGCTCGTAGAATTGAAGGTTGGCGAAGTCCTCTTCCACCGCAGTCAAATCATCCCCTGCTGATTCAAGCTTGTCCCCCCGGATCATACACAACTCAGCCTCTTCCGGCAACCCCATACTCAGCTTAGACTGGCTCATCGACAAGATATATCCACTCGGATCATAAGCTCTGCCAGCTAAATTCTCAGATAGCTCCACCCCAGATTCAACTGTTCTGCTCTCCTCAGAAGCCTGCCCCGTTCCATTCTCGGTGGTCACCAACTTTGGCTCAGGTTGGGGTGTAGAGGTGTCCATCATGCACAAGTCCATGCTATCAGGGAGGACCACCTCTGGCTTGGGTAGGTGGGAGGGGGTTATGTAGATACTGGGATCGTAAGATACGCCCCCAGTGTGGATAAGGTTGACTCTTTTTGGTGGATCTTGGTTGTGTTTGGGGAGTGGGTTGTTTGTGACGTTGGGTCCTTGGGGAGGTAGAATGATGTTCTTGTCAATGAGGTCCTGAATCTCATGACGCAGCCTGTAACATTGGTCGGTGTCATGACCATGCTGCTGGTGGTATTGGCAATATTTGGCTGGGTTATGGGAAGGGGGGAGTGGATTCGGTAGAGGCCTCGGTTCCAAGGGTTTCAGGTGCCCCTTTCTGACTAGAACCCCGAGGACTTTAGACAAAGACATATAGAGTGGGGAGAAGGTTCGTTGACCCCTGGGTTGGTATCTTGGGGCTTGATTACTGCTCCCGGAGGCATTGGAAAAAGGTGTGGCCGCTGCGGACCTTGGTTGGGGAGGGGGAGTGGTGGTGACCATTCCAACTTCTGAAGTTCTGGTATTGGAAGAGCCACTCGGGCCCGCATTATTACCACGGTTGAATGTTCTCCGGGGCTGATCCCGATCTTGGTCAAACAGACCCTGTTTCATCGCATCCTCTATTTGCATCCCCATATCATGCAGATCTGCGAAAGTGGGGAAGGGAACTACAATCATCTTCTTCATTAACGCCGGCTGGAGATTGCGCACAATCATCCGTATTTGGTCTCTGTCTGTTGGCCTTAAGGTCATCATCGATGCCTTCGCCCTCCACCGGGTCACAAAGTCAGAGAAAGATTCTTTAGGCTCCTGCCTGGTTGTCTCAAGATCACGAGTTGTGATCTCGATCTGCGTGTTGTATGAATATTGCGCCACGAAGGCCTCGGCCATCTCATCCCAGTTGATTTTCACCTGATCTTCCAGCTTTGAATACCAAGTGGATGCCACACCTGACAGGGTTCGACCGAACAAAGAAAGCTTTTGCGGTCGGGTTAGGCCCATTGGTCTTAGAACGTCTGAGAATAGCCGGAGGTGAACCATAGGATCCCCGGATCCATCAAAGCGATCGATCTGGGGCATCTTAAATCTATCCGGCAGAGTCACGGCTACATCAGTATAGCCATCTTCAATACTTGGGATGGCCTTCACCCCTTGAGACTTCTTAAAGAGCTTCTCCAACTTGCTCAATTTCAGAGCTGTCTGGTCTATCTCGAACTCAAATGGAGAGTCCGGATGGTTAGGTGTAGTGTTTTTGGACAGTTGTGGTAGAAGCGGGGGCGGAGCTAGCCCCGTTGGAAGACCCGTGTCCTCTTGAATGTTTGGGGGGTTTGGCAGAATGTTCTGTTGATTCGGGAGGGTATTCTGGGCAGCCTGGGCGTTTTGAGGGTTTGGAGGGGCATTTTGGCCAGTAGGTAGTTGTTCAGGTAATGGGGCCCCGGGTGGAGGAGGAGCCTGAGTTGAAGCAGACGCTGCGTTCTGCTGTTGTAACCTGGTGATCAACTCAGACTGTTGGGCCATGATAGCGGCCTGTTGTTTGGAAAATTCCGCCTGGCGGATAGCATCATCTTGCATTTGCTTCATGCTTTCAGCCATCTGGCGCATCATCGCCTCCAGTGCTGTGTTCTGTTGTTCCATCTGAAAAACTGGCAAGTGTATCTCTATAGCAGAAACAGGAATCTCAACCCGACTGTCTGTTGCTAAAGTAGACTGCTGTACCAATAATCTCTGCTCTGATGGACTGCGTTTCCTCGGTCTCCTTCTGATAACAGGGGGTAGTGAGTGAAACACTGGATGTCCGTCAACTAGATCCTCAGATCGGTTGAGTCGGCGACCTCGTGTCCAGATTGCTTGGGGGGTATCGACGGGTTCGGAAGCAATTGTGCTACAAACTGTCCCTAGCAAAAAGATAAATAAAGCGAAAAAGAAATAAATAACCAGAAATAAAACGGGCAGCATAACGGCTTAAATTGAATACACCACACACAGTCGGGTATACAACAACACACAGTTGGTAAGCTGGCTATACACTGTCCTCAAATACTGGTCAATATTCCTGTATCACTGTTCTGATAAACTGAATCTGATATCCGCGGACAACTGATTCCCAAATACTGGATAATGCCCGCAGGCCTGATTCCCAAATTCAAAAACTGATGCCCGCAGGCCTGATGCCCAAACTCATACTGATACATGCATTCCCTGTAGAGACACACTCTAGCAAGCACATAGCAGATAAATGAGAGCCAAAACACCCCTATGCTGGGGTAGGGTTTCCCTGTCCTATTTCGTCCGGAACTAGGGTTTCACTACGCACGCAGCGGTTTCAAACAACCTATAAACGGGTAAGCAACCTGTCCTAGTTTGGAATGGTCACTATGGATCCGAATATGCACTAGGTCGAATGGTCAAAAAGGGTGCCCCGGTAAAACCGGGGTTTGTGTTCCCATACTGGCAGAGCCCGTAACCAGCAAGCCTTATGGACATGCCTTGACAAGACAAGCCTCGGGCAAAACCGCTCAGGAATAGCAGATGGCAAACACGGTGTCCTAGGCGCACCAATGCAAATGCAATGCAAAGAAACACACAAGTGTAGTCAAAACCAGATATCACGAGTTCGAGTCAAGTTCTCTAAAATCCCCAGCAGAGTCGCCAGAAACTGTAACAACGCCCGCGGGGGACCTCGCTACAGTTCGGACTCGATTTTGTTGTGGTTCTCAATCTCGAACCAAAGAGTCCAAATCCGGCAAATCGTTTTGAAGGAAAACAGATTTTTTTGAAAAGAAGTGCCAAACATGGACTGCTTTGCCAGATAACAGAGTCGCCACCTAAATATTTTAAAATGGGAAATTTAGGAAACCCTGACTCGGTGCCGAAAGGCCACGTGTCCGTCATCACCAAAGTTGGCTCGGGAACTTGGGTACGATTAGGGAAGGTCACATCGTGAGCACCCCCGCTCGCCCGGTCAAAGACCGGCCTCTACTAACCATGATATCTGTTTTTGAAAACATTGTATGCTCTTATTCCAGTTATTAGCCTAGGTTACTATGTGATGCTCGCAGCAAACAAGTATAGACTAAGCCGTCTGAATTGGAACAAAACATCTCATGTTTGTTTGTGAAAGATGGTTTGCTACCCGCAAGTAGGCTTAAAATATAGATTTTGCCACAATCTAGTGGGCTTAACAAACAATTGATGAATTGCTCCAATTCAGATAACTCAACCTCCACCCACAGGCATTCAAGGCAGTTATATCACATAAGCATGTAGCCTCATGGTAAGCATGCTATCATGGCAACACTCACACGCATGCAAGAATGCTAAAGCATAAAACTTACCGAGTACTCCCAGCCAAAACAGAAAATTGATTAGAAATCGTGCATGATCCTAAATACAGCAATGCCTAATGCAACACATGCAAAAATGCAACTATAGCAGGCTCGGCTATTCTAAACATGGTATATGGAATGCAACAGCTAACATGTATTCAACTTTAGAATTGAAATACAATGCAGTTTGTATGATGCGTCGAGCCCGGTGCGTGCAAAACAGATGAATGATGCAAACATGTTGTCATACTGTATGCTAATTGAAATATGCCCTATATCTAACCAACAAAGCGGGTAAATAAAAGGGAGAAAGAAATGGGGGTTGGAAGACATACATCACACTCACACACCCTTATTACATTTATTCCCTCGCGCAGAGGGTCCGAATAAATATACAATCCCAAATGAAAGAATATTACAGTCCGAAATATACAGTCTGAATAAATATACAAATTAAACTAGAAAATAGTAAAAACTGGCATGCAAGCCAGGGACTGCCTTGCTTCTGATGTATGTTGCATGTTGGGCTGCCTGGCGCGGAAATCCACTGGGATGTCCTAATTAGCCTCTGTTTACACTTTTCCTTGAATTGCGTGCCGGATTTCGGAAAGCTGAAAATTCTTCATTTTTGCTGCAACGGAGAGCAGGAAAAGGGCATAGCAGGGTATTTCACAAATATATGCATGTCTCGATCCTCGCGCCACCAATCACGCATATCGATGCATGATGGCCGAGGAGCCGATTTGCACAACTCAATATTGGGATGAATACACATGAATGCTACAACAAAGACCTAACTCCATCATGGGTAATCCGGAGTGTCTGTGACTTGGGAATTGAGACCCGTTCCGTTACTCGGAGTACGAAACGTGCCTCGTTTCCCATGCAATATGCATGATATGCAATGAAATGCAACTACTATACAATCTAGCATGCTCAATGCTATGACAATGAGATGTCTCGAAATGCGTGCCCATAGATACGCAAACCGAGAAATGCGGAATGACATGCGAAATGCAATGATGGGCTTATACCAACATGAGGGAGCCTCAGCCCACTTACATAGGAGGCCAGAATGATGAAAGGAGGTGCCTCGAAAAGCGTGTCCACTTGACACGCAAACTGAGGCAATGATGTAAAATGCAAAACGGAAGAAATGAAAGGTGCCTCGAAGTGCGTGCCCGCGGGCACACAAACCGAGGCGATGATGAAAGATAAAAATCGGATAAAACCGAAGTGCCTCGAAGTGCGTGCCCGCAGGCGCGCAAGCCGAGGCGATGATGAAAGATGAAAATCGGATAAAACCGAGGTGCCTCGAAGTGCGTGCCCACAGGCACGCAAATCGAGGCGATGATGAAAGATGAAAATCGGATAAAACCGAAGTGCCTCGAAGTGCGTGCCCACAGGCGCGCAGACCGAGGCGATGATGAAAGAATGAAAATCGGATAAAACCGAAGTGCCTCGAAACGCGTGCCCACAGGCGCGCAAATCGAGGCGATGATGGAAGAATGAAAATCGGATAAAACCGAAGTGCCTCGAAATGCGTGCCCACAGGCGCGCAAATCGAGGTGATGATGGAAGAATGAAAATCGGATAAAACCGAAGTGCCTCGAAACGCGTGCCCGCGGACACGCAAATCGAGGCAATGATGAAATGCAATGAAATGGCATACGGAATGCCGCAATGGACTTACACCAACATGGGAGAGCCTCAGCTCACTCACATAGGAGGTCGTCGGATAAAAACAAAGTTGCCTCGAAACGCGTGCCTGCGGACACGCAAATCGAGGCAATGGTGTAGAAGCATGAAAATGCAAATTGGGCTTACGCCGACATGAGAGGGCCTCAACCACACTCACATAGGCTGCCGTCGGATAAAACAGGGGCGCCTCGAAAGGCGTGCACACTGGCACGCAAACCGAGGCAATGCAAAAATGATGCAAATGGCATAGGGAATGATATGTAAGCATGGCAATGGAATTTCAGCACCTAAATAAAGGGGAAAACAGCCCCGAGACAATTCGAAATAACACTCGAAGCATGCATTCATCCCGAAAGTGTGAAATTAAGCCCCGAAATGGCCTATAGCCATGCTATACATGCAAAATATGATCATGGCAGCAAGAAAAGTAGCAAGGCAGTCCCAAATATGGCATTTTTCAGTAACAAACATGGCCAAAATGCAAGCATAGGTAGATCAACAATAGCATGCAAAGTTAGTGGCCAAAAGAGGGGTATTGAGACAAGTGATATATGCAAACCCCAAATGGACAAAATTTCTTCTAAAAAATTGAAGATGAGATAAAAATAAGCACAATTTCAGAAGATGACATCCTCAAAATCAGAATACAAACATGCTATAACATCCATGCAAAGTAGGCTTCCAAATAGGCTATATCATGAGACATGCAATGCACACACCAAATGACAAAACTTTCTTCATGAAATATGTAAAGGGGGTCAAAATAAGACCAAAACCAGTAGGGGTCGAAGTCCCAAAAACAAACACAAATAGGTCAAAAATTGCATGCAAAAATGGCACACTTGATGGAATTTGAAGGAGGTGATATATACAATGACCAAATGAGGTTGAGCCCTTCTACAATGTTGTATAGGGGCTCAAAATGAGCACAAAACCAGTAGGGGTCGGACCTCTGAAAACAAAAGGAAATAGGCCTAAACTAGCATGCAAGATAATGGCATAAAAGCTAGGTATTGAAACAAGTATATCATAGGAGCATCAAATGAAGTTGAGCCCTTCTACAAAGTTGTAGAGGGGCTCAAAACAAGCACAAAAGCAGTAGGGGTCGGAGCCCCAATTCTCAACCAATTGGAGTATAGAAATGAATCAAGAAAAAGCCCTAAAAGTTGGTTTTGAAGACTTACCCTTGAAGACTTGTCTTTCTTTGATTCTTGGCTTTGATTTGTAGCTTCTCAACCTCTGAAATTCACTTCCTAGCTGCTGGAATGGTAGTAAGGATGGTGAGGCTAGGTGTTGATGAAGAGAAGACCTAGAGACTTAGAAGCTTTTTGAGGTTTTGAGCTATGAAAATGGAGGAATTTGAAGATGATCCCTTGAGACCAATTTTTCCAACCTTGAAGAAGGAGAGGGAGGGCCCTTCAAATAGACAAGAAATGGGGTGTAAAAGGGGAGGGAAAGCACCCAATCTTTCCCTCCCGAAATATCCCCCGGATGCCCCGGGATATGTTGGAAGATATCCGGACAGCTGGGACAGGCTGGAAAGCAAGAATCTGGCCGGCCAGGTAGTTTTCTTCAAGGTGGCCGGCCAGCCACCCCACCTGGTCGGCCAGCCACCCACCATGGCCGGTCGGCCACCCCCAAAAAATGAACAGTAAAATCTCTGGCCGACCACCATACCAAAGTGTCCTCCCATGTGTGTAGAACAAGGTCCCAAGGTTGGAATTTGGCAACACTGAACCATGAGTCACAACATAGAGCTTGAAGGAGAGGCCCAAAAATGAAACCAACAATTGCTGGCCGACCACCATACCAAAGTGTCCTCCCAGATGTGTAGAACAAGGATCCAAGGTTGGAATTTGGCAACATTGAACCATGAGTCACAACATAGAGCTTGAAGGAGAGGCCCAAAAATGAAACCCTGAATTTCTGGCCGACCACCAACCCTTAGGGTCCTCCTAGATGCCCTCATCACAGATATGTAGCTTTGGTTGGAAGAAAATATCCCTAGGGTGTTTAACATTGGCCCGGAAATGAGCGAAACGGGCTCCGGAGGAGCGAAACTGGTTATCTGGGATAATTGCTGGCCTCTCACCCCCCAGTGATCTTCCTAGTGTTGAAACAGAGGTACCTGCCAAGTTTGAACAAAAACTAATGAGAAATGAACGCTCGGAGCCAAAACCGAGCAATTCGGGGTCCCGAAAACGAGCATCTGGTGCCGGAAGTGGTGTTCAGCATCGAAGTGGGTATCTGCGACCCCAGTGTCCTCTGGAATGACAAAACAGAGGTACCTGCCAAAAATCGGAGAAAATGGATGCGAAATGAATGCTCGGGACCAAAACCGCTCGATTTGGGGTCCCGAAAACCGGCTATGAGCACCGAAAGTGGTATACGGGCACGAAGTGGGCATCGGGGGCCCCAGGGTTCCTTGAAATGTTAAAACAGAGGTCTCCGCCAAAAATCGGAGAAGGCTGATGCAAAATGAATGCTCGGGACCAAAACCGCTCAATTTGGGGTGTCGAAAACCGGCTATGAGCACCGAAAGTGGCATACGGCCACGAAGTGGGCATCGGGGGCCCCAGGGTTCCTTGAAATATTAAAACAGTGGTGCAAGCCAAAAACCGGAGAACTCGGAGATGGTTGGGCGGTCCCGAGCCGAGGCACACGGCCTAACAGTCCCGAAAACCGGGAACCGGGCTCCGAAATGGGCAAAATGGCCCACGGCCACGAAACGTAGCTCATGGCCACCGGGAGATAGTCTACGGGACCACTCCCTTCCCTCCGGAAAGAAAACAGAGAAAACCGAGCCTGGTTCGCAAACCGAGACAAGGTAGAGAAGATGGTTCGGAAGTCCGGAGGCAGGGCACGCGGCCGTGACTCTGGGACTTCTGAACAAGCACAGTATGCAATATCACCGAGCGCTCAACCGGTGACGTCTGAGTCTTAAGGTCGGTCAAAAATGGGGTGTCTACACTCACCAAGAACAAGGGATAAAATCTCACATAATCATGACTTATGGAAGACTGTCAAAACAAGATCTCTAAGGATGTTGAAACTCCACCAAGATCTAAAGTAGAACGCCAAGTAAAGATTTACGAACAAGATTTACTCTAAATTGACAAACATGAATCTTCCAAGACCAATAATACGGATACATGAAAGATCACCAAGTAAGGAAAAGCCTCCAACAAAAAGTGATAGCGTCCGCATTTTTATAGCCCAAGAGTCCTTAGTGAGAATCCAAACCCAATAGGAAACATATTACATCAAAACAAAATCAATTTGGAAATAGGCATTAAGCCAAAATTTAACAGATTCAAACACAATTTAAAAAAAAGTTGATTTTCGTGTGAATGCACCAGCTGATTTGTGTTGAGAATAACACAATTTTAGAGAATGTTATTTTTCTATTGGTGTGAATGCACCAAATAATTTGTGTACAGAATTATTTATTTATTTGTTATCTCTGCATTTCAATTCCGCATCATCACCAAATAATACCAACTGAAACAACCTCACAACTATAAGCACCTTCTCTACTATCTGCTAAAATTATTGAAAAACAAAAGTCAGAAGATGAAACAAAATTTGCATCGATTACTCTGATTCAACCATCGCTCTGAAGAAAAATGAAACAGAAAGGTCATAAAAAAGTTGAGTTGATATATAGAAATGGAGAGAGGAGGGTGGAAACCGGTAATACGTAGAAGAAGGGTAGGCTTGCAAGGATATCGAACATTGAAGACAGGTATGTATACACTGTTTGTGGATGATTTACCAAACTCTATGGATCCTAAGAGTATGTACTCTCTGTTTGGTAAGTTCGGAGTTGTCAAGGATGTATTTATCCCGTCAAAGAGAAGGAAAGGCTCGGGAACACGTTTTGGTTTTGTGAGGTTTGAGTGCAAGGTAGCCGCTGATATGGCGATTCAGAAGGCGAATGGACTATGGTGTGATAATAAGGCATTAAGGGTGAAGCATGCTGATGTACACAAAGTAGGAGGCAGTGGGGGGAAGGACCGTCCATCAGGGGCAGAGAGGATATTGAGTGGGGTGCAGAAGGGCTACTCCCAGGTAGGAATGCAGAGCCAACAGCGAAGATCTTATGCAGATACTGTGAAGCACAGTACTGACCTTCGGAATGACAAGTTCGTAGTTCAAGCTAAAGAGGCTGATAGTGAGTGGTTGGTTGTTAGCCTGTTGGTCAACCTTAAAGCAGCTTTGGCATTTCACGATTTTGAAGCTGAGGTTAAGGAGCGCATGAAAGAAGTTCGAGTCAGAAGCGAAGGTTGTAACTTAGCCATCTTAACCTTCTATTCAAAGCACCATATGCAAGAGGAAAGAGTGCGCATGGATGCGTGGATCTCGCGGTGGAGTGACTCTATAACGGAGTGGGGGAAAGGTAAATCCAAATCGACTGAACGTAGTGTTTGGATTTCTTGCATGGGCATACCACTACATTTATGGAGCAATAATACGTTTCGAGATATTGGCAGCATTTGGGGTGAAGTGGTGCAGCTACAAAGAAGACATTAATAATCCTCGCTCCTTTGAGTTTGGTAGGGTAAGGATTCTTACATCCTCTGTGGAGGTCATTAACTCGGTGGTGTTTTTAGAGTGCAACACAAGCAAGTTTCCTGTCCGAGTTTGTGAAGAACACCTAGTGATTGATTGGGCCATTAACTTCAGAAGGGAGGTGAATCCTGGGTTTCTTGCTTCCTGTTCTATGAGTCTAGCATGCAAACAGAAGTTAACCCAAGGTAACGGCAGTGAAACAGAGGAGGACGATGGGTCAGAGGTGGCAAAAGTTTTAACGAAGGGGGCAGACAATGAGGTGGTGGCAAATTCAGCAGAAGGCACGGTGGTTAGAACGCATGCGCAAGCGGATGGTGCTTTTGAGGTGTTGGCAGAGTCAGTGGACAGCGACACAGAGCATATTCTGGGTAAAACAAATTGTAACGATAATAATATTGAGGAATGTCGGGAGCTGGTGATGAGCCCAACGTTGGAGATGCCAGCCAAATGTCATAAACAGGTGGGCCGGGTGTGTTCAACAGAATTGGTTAGAAGCATCTGTGACTCAGATCGGGTAAGGCCCAATATCAATCTTCAAGTTGTTTTAAGTGGTATTCAGCCTGCGGCAATAGTTGCAGGGCCCATTGGGGTACAATCCAATTTAAGTGAAAGTGCAACCCACTGTCAAGATGGCCCATCTCCTTCCGTAGTACCAGGCCGACCTCACAGAATCATTCAGGATAGCACGGCAAGGAAGGGGGCCACTGAGAAGGAGGGGAAGAAGCACGGCTCCAAACTGAAAAGAAGACTCAAGAAGCTTCAAAGTCCTGCGATGCAAAAAGGGATGCTTCTCTGTCCTAGTCTCAGAAATGGTGCTGTCCTTAGAGCGGCATCAGCCGCGATTTCAGCCTCTATTTCAAGAAGTAATGCTGCAAGAAGGAGGGAGGAGCTTCGGGGGGAGGTCCTTATCAGAAAGGGTGCTATCCGCACAGCTGCAACAGCCGTAATATCACCTTCTAATTCAAGAAGTGATGCTTCAAGAAGGAGGGAGGAGTTACGGGAAGAGGCTTGTGCTACCTTACAAGTAGGGAAGGCTCTTGGGATGGATTGTAAAGCTAATGAGCAGGAGGTTGCCAGCCGTATTGTATTGATGGAACTAAAGGATAGGGAGAGGGTGGAGGAGGCTATAGGGGCTGTTTAGGCTCTCGGGTTGCTACGGGGTCGGTTAAGTGTTTAAATTTTGTTATAGATGAAGCTAGTGTCTTGGAATGTTAGGGGATTGGGGAAACCAGAGAAGCGTAGGAGCGTCAAGAAGTTAGTCAAGGATCGAAAGGTAGAGGTGTTGCTTCTTCAGGAAACTAAGAAAAGTAGCGTCGAAGCTGGGCTCATCAAGTCTTTGTGGCCAACAGAGGATGTGGGCTTCTTGGAGGTGGGTGCTGACGGCAGTGCGGGCGGTCTCCTTTGCTTATGGAATCCTGAGGTATTTGAGCTTAAAGAATGTTGTTGTACCAGAAGTTTTATTTTGATGGCTGGTACTCTTAATCACTCTTTTCATTGTGTCATTGTCAATGTGTATGCTCCTAATGATGTTGGTGGCCGGAGGGCTTTATGGAATTCTTTATTCAATTTGAGAGTTCATTTTTCTAGTCCTTGGTGTATTGGGGGTGACTTCAATGAGATTAGGTTTTTGAGTGAGAGAAAAGGGTGTACAAGAAGAGAAAGGGGGATGAAGGACTTCAATGACTTTATCGATACCATGGAGTTGTTGGATTTGCCAATGGCAGGTAGATCTTTTACCTGGTGCAATGATGTGGAGGGTGAGAGGTGGAGCAGGTTAGATAGGTTCCTTTTGGATGTTGACTGGCTTGAGAAATTCTCCTTTAAGCAGTGGGGATTAAAGAGAAGTATTTCTGATCATTGCCCGGTCATCATTATGACTGATGAGAGGGATTGGGGCCCAAAACCATTCAGGTGTATTAATGCGTGGAGCTTACACCCAAACTTCGTGGTCGCAGTTAAGACGGCTTGGGATAGCTTCCAGGTAAGCGGGTGGGCTAGTTACTGGATTATGAAAAAGTTGGGGCATTTACGTGGTCACTTACGTCGTTGGAATAAAGAAGTGTTTGGTAATGTGGATGAAAATCTAAATAAAGCTGAGGATGAATTGCATGAATGGGACCTAAAGGCTGAGTCTAGAGATCTGCAGGAGTTTGAGAAAAGTCGCAGAAGAGAGGTGCAAAGTTTAGTTTGGGACTTGAAGAAAAAGAAGGAGATCATGTGGCAGCAAAAATCTAGGTTGCTTTGGGCTGAAAATGGTGATAAGAATACAAAGTTCTTTCACATGATGGCTAGCAGAAGACAGCGGAAAAATTTGCTCGACTCAGTGGTGGTGAATGGTTCCTTGGTGGACAGGCCAGATTTGGTTAAGCAGGCAGTATTGACTTTTTTTGATAAGTTGTTTGTAGAGGAATGGGAGTGTAGGCCTTCTTTAGTTGGTGCTAGCGCGCAAATTAGTGAACAAGCAGCAGCTATGTTGGAATCTGAATTTACAGAGGAAGAAATTTGGGCTGCAGTGAAGGAGTGTGATGGGAATAAGGCTCCTGGGCCCGACGGGTTTAACCTAGCTTGTTTCCAAAGGTGTTGGTCCATAATGAAGGATGAGGTGATTCAGGTGTTCAAGGACTTCCACTTAAATGAGAAGCTGGCCAAGAGAGTAAATAGTTCATTTATTGCACTCATTCCAAAGAAGGATTGCCCTGCTGGGTTGACTGATTTTAGGCCTATAAGTTTGGTAAACTCAGTGTATAAAATTCTTGCGAAGGTTTTATCCAGACGTTTGCGGCAGGTTCTCCCTCAGATTATTAGTGAAGAGCAGTCCGGTTTTTTGAGTGGGCGGTGTATTTTCGATGGAATTCTTATTGCTAATGAGGTGGTGCATTGGTGGAAAAAATCCAAGAAGAAAGGTGTTATCCTAAAATTAGATTTCGAGAAGGCTTATGACTCAGTGAATTGGGGGTTCTTGTACTCCATGATGTCTAATTTTGGTTTTGGTGAAAAATGGGTGGGTTGGATAAAGGCTTGCATATCTTCAGCGAGAATTTCTGTGCTAGTTAATGGGTCACCAACCTCAGAATTTTCGCCCCACAAAGGCCTAAGGCAAGGTGATCCTCTTTCTCCTTTTCTCTTCAACTTAGTGGCGGAAGGTTTAAATATCTTATTGGTTAGAGCAAAAGAGCTTGGTCTCATCAAAGGAGCTATAGTGGGTCATAACCAGCTTAAGGTGTCTCATCTTCAGTTTGCGGACGATACTATTATTTTTTGTGAGGCCAACTGGGAGGAAATTCTAATGTTGAAGAGAATTTTGAGATGCTTTGAAGTAATGTCTGGGCTCAAGATTAATTTCCATAAGAGTAAAGTCTGCGGCGTTGGAGTTGAAGATGATTTGGTCCAGGCTTATGCCAACACATTGAATTGTTTAACGCAAAAGTTGCCTTTGAACTATTTAGGTTTGCCGCTAGGAGCTAATCCCAGGAGTAAGAGAACGTGGCAGCCGGTCGTGGACAAATTCAGGAAAAAGCTAGCACTTTGGAAAAGGAGATGCCTTTATTTTGCAGGTAGATTGACCTTGATCAAGTCTGTTTTATCTGGACTGCCTGTGTATTTCTTGTCTTTATTCAAAATGCCTGTGGCCATTGCTAACAAGTTGGACAGTATTCAGTCTACTTTTCTGTGGGGTGGAGATGAGGTGAAGAGAAAAGTTCATCTTGTTAAGTGGGACGAGGTGTGTAATCGTAAGTGTCAAGGTGGGCTTGGCGTGAGGAAGCTTGGTGAATTTGATGTGTGCTTGTTGATCAAATGGTGGTGGAAATTTGGAGTGGAAGATAAGGCCTTATGGAAAAGAGTTTTGTGCAGCAAATATGGTCAGCATGGAGGTGGGTGGAGTCCAGTGGTAGCAGAGCTAGGGGGGGTATCTATTCTGTGGAAAGATATCCTTCTTTTAGCTGATAGAAATCCATCCTTGAAGGAGTTCTTTGCCTCTAATTTTAAGATTGTGCTAGGAAATGGCAGTAGGGTAAAATTTTGGGTGGATGTGTGGTGTAATAATCTAAGCCTTTCTCTTGTTTTCCCTAGACTATTTTCCTTATCAGTGCATAAAGAGGGTTCAGTGTCTGATTTTGTTCAAAGGAGAAGTGAAGGTGTAGATTGGAGTCTTCTGTTTAGGAGACAACTTTTTGCTTGGGAAGAGGAGAATCTGGCTGGCCTGCAGGAGTATCTTCGGGTAGCTCCCAACTTAAGGGATGTGGAGGATCAGTGCTCTTGGCTGGCTAATCCTTCTGGTGCTTTCTCTGTAGCCTCTGTGTGGGATTGGATGGTTTCGCGGAAAGGGTGCAATCACAGGTTAGTGATGAACATCTGGAACAATATTGCACCTCCTAGGGTTCAATTCTTGACTTGGTTAGCTTGGAAAGGTAGGATGAAGTCTGCTGCCTTTATGCAAAGGGTTGGGGTGCTTAAGTCTAATGCAAACACTCTTTGTGTCTTTTGCAAGACAGAGGTGGAAACTCAGAGTCATGTTTTGCTTCACTGTAGTACTATTTGGAAAGTGTGGTATGAGATTATTGATTGGTGGGGTTTGTGCTGGGCCAGTCCGGAATCAGTCCACTCGTTGCTTAGTTGGTGGGCTGGTCATAAGGTGTAGAAGAAGGTCAACATCTTGTGGAGAATTGTTCCTATGGCTGTTCTTTGGTCGGTATGGGATCATAGAAATAATTGTTTGTTTAATAATGCTCATCCTCATGCAGCGAACCTGGAGGAATTGGTGAAGGTTAGAGTGGCTTTATGAGCTAAGTACAGGATGAAGGATATGCCTTACTCCGTGCATGATATAATCTCAAACTTGGGGCAGGTGTGTGGTTCAGTGTAATGGGGGTGTCTGCATGCTGGGTCTGAGCTGGAGGGTGAGTTTGGTTCTGTTTGGGTGAATGTTGGTCTGCTGGGGTAATTGTTTTTGATAACACATAATCAAAAGTGTCCACCAGATTATTAGGTGTCCTTGGTGTCCAATTCTACTGCTGGTGTTATTGGTGTCCAATTCGATTGTTTGAAGCAAGGGTTAGCTAATAGTGTTATGGGAAGCAGATGAGATCTACTACTGCTGCTGGTGTTTTTGCTATTTGATTTTGCTGTTGTTGGTGTGTCCTCTCTGCGGACTGCTAAGGATCTTCAGGGGATTGATCTGCTGCTGCTGATAGTCTTATGGTTTGGTGCTTGGGTGTCTTAGGGGTTGAGGGCAGCACTTTTGTGGAAGGTCTGCTACAATCTGGTCCTCTGTGTATGCTGTGTTGCTGGATTTGTTCAGTACTCCTGAGAAGTCCTGAGTTTTGCTGGATGCTAGGGGAGCTGTATGGTTTGTTGCTTGAAATGCTATCCTGCAAATCTACAAGTGTTTGGGTTGATCAGAGTCCCATGGCAGCAGCAGAGTGGCTGTGCATCTGGTGCACTGCTGTGTTTTTGTCGCTATTGTCCATCTTCAGTAATTGTTCTATCTGTTGTTGTTCTTTCTTTTCTGTCTGTTCGGTTGGTTGCTCACCATCCTTGGTGGCGCTAGCAAATGATAGGTTGGGCTCCTTTGTGCCAACCTGGTTGGGATGATTGAGCTCAATGTGATGCTTTTGCGCTCGCCTTTCTTTATTGATGTATTTTATCTTGCTCTTTGTAATATATTTTCATCAATAAAGCTTCTTCGTTTTGCCGATCAAAAAAAAAAAAAAAATGAAATAGAAAGAGGAGGTGGAAAGTGACTGTTTTAAGCAATATGTTAATATTCATTAGGTCAAATTATATTGGTAGTTCTTACATTTTATTGTTTGTGCCATTTTAGTTTGACGGTTTCAATTGGCTCAATTTTGACCATTAATTTTAAATTTTGCGTCAATTTGGTCAAATTGATAATGCCATAGGATTTTTAAGACAAAGTAAAAAATTCAAGATCAAAATTAATTGACATGAGGTCAATTTGGTTCAGTTTGACACTAAATTAGAATCAACCTAATCATGATCGGTTCCAAATTTTTAGACTTAGAACCAAACCAATCATGCAATAGAACTAACACAAACCAACCCAATTTAGCTCGGGTTGAAACCACGGTTCCATTATATTAAAAATAATTAAAACAATCAATAATAAATAATTAAAATAAACAAATCTTCAATATTTAAATATAGCACAAACAAAGAGAAAAATATTATTTAATGCAAATTAATATAAATTAAATCTAACTTAAGCTTAAACGTAACCAATACAAATTAAATTGAATAAATCTATATGTATCAATAGGTATACTAATTAGTGTACTAACGGATGATATGTCATAGTTTTAAAGGCTTTGCGTCTTGTGTTTATATAATGGATAGAATTCATAATTTTAAAGTGACAATGTCATAGCATATTTTGGTACACTAATTAGTATACCAATTGGTGCATGTAGCACCACTCGATTAAATTTATTAATACAATGAATACAAATAAAATCAATTGTGAAATCTGACTCAAACTTCTAGTAGTTCATTCACCTAATAATGCTTTTGTGGATAATTATTAGATGCAATCAAGTCCATATTAATAGACCAACTTAGGTGAAAACGTGTCAATATAAATATTTTCCAAAAAAAGGTACCTATAAAAATAAGTTCAGTTTTTGGGTTAGTTCGGCTTAAGTAAGGTCTAGACTAAGAACTAACTCAATTTTATCGGTTTGATGATTTGAAGACCTAGAACCAAATCAATTTTGTCGGTTTGATGATTTGAAGACCTAGAACCAAACCAATACACTTAAAAATCAACCCAACCCAACCCAAAAAAGCCGGTTTGGTTTTGTTCTTCAGTTCGTTGGATAATTTGAACAGCCTTAATTTGAATTATATGTATTTTGATTTAAAAAATAATATTAATAGAGGACTACTATAGGTCACTATTTTTTTTCCACGAACTTTTTTATATCACCAAATTATATGATAAGATATTATTTACTTTTGTTAATTGCTTAATAATTTTTAACAAATAAGCAAACTAATTAGAAGTACCATGTAAAAAATGATATAAAACAGTGACAAATAATCGATGATAGGTAACATTTCTCTAAAAATATATTAGGTATCTTTTAATTAATTAATTAGTGAGGGGAAGTCATGGGTATCCTATTTTATAGGACATGGGTAGGTGATGAGTCTGAAACTATCTCTGGTATAAAAACAAAAACAATATTAATGAATGAAGAGGGAGATTGTTTATTTGAGAAGTGTTCCATTGTGAAGTGCATGAGGTTTTGTTCTCTCCAAAAAGGACCAATTAGAGATCTTCGAGCGAGTATTTCTTCTCTAACTTTTGTTAATAAGAAGTGATTGTATTATAATCTCATCCAAAAAAAAAAAAAAAAAAAATAGGAAGGAAAAATATTAAATAAGTCTGGTAACAAGTAACAAGGAACAAAGTCATTATTGTGTTTCTCGCCAAAACACAAATTGTAAGAGCACTAATCACAATTATTATAAGAAAAAACATGTAACAAATACTAATGTACAGACAACCGCACACTAAAAAAAAATAAAATAGAAGCGGTTACACGTACCTCCTGCTCACACAAATCTTGATGATACCTAGACAACAAATATAAGAAAAAAAATAATATTAGGGATCATGAGAAAAAAATCATGAAATCATAAAGATTTTTCATTCTTTGATTAGTGTGTGATATTTTATTGTATGTGTAATCTAAAGGTGAAGAATTTTTCTTGATTATCTTCATGATATTTTTTTCATAATCTCTAACATTACTAATAAGAAAAAAAAAAAATACCAAGAGAGACATCAAAACAATTTGGCACATAGGAATTAATACAATTTAGTAGTAAAATTTTGTTGGCGTACTTTTTCTTTATTTATGGGACGAGTGAGGGGAGATAGTGTAGTAAGTCTGGAGAAAAGCCAAGACAAATAGACAAGTTGCAGCGACCAAAGTAATGACTGTCCATGGTCTGCTAAAATATTTGTTAATAAATTCAGCCATCCAAGTCTTGGCGGCGTTGTTATAGTGATCCTGAATCCTCTGCATGACATCCTCGTATAGTTGAACCCTAGATCCAAGAGAGGTAAAGGCAATCTCTTTGAAAATATTAGCCACTTCTTGATCACTGCCAAGATTGTTGAATAGTATATGCTTTGACCGCAACTCTTTCACATCATCCTGGTTGTCAATCAGTGATTTCATGAAGTCAATGTAAGAGCTAATGACAGGGCCCTCATATCTAGTGCTTGAAACCATTTCATAAGCAACCATGTTTGAGTAAAATAGTTTGGTCCCTGGATTAACTATGAAAGGATGAAGTTCAAGACGTCCATAGAAGCAACAAGATTTGAACTCAATAGCCTCAAGAGATAAAGAACTGTTAGGCGTAAAGTGTATCCCTTTTGCTTTGAGCTCAGTAACCGAACGAAATGACTGAAGATATTCCATCAGGTTGTACTTAGGTTTGGAATATTTGTTTTTCTTGACAAAACATAATATCTTAAGGCGCATACACTGGAATTTGACTTTCTTGAGAAAACAAAATAAGTACCGATCAATGTAATCCTCAAGGCGCTGCTTACATTGGAATTTGTTCTTTGTGCCCGTTTGTGATTCGAGTACGTGAAGGGATTTGTTGAGATTGAGATACCTTGTCCGCGCCAATTGAAGGAGATGAAACGATTCCCTGTCAGTTTCAGTGACATTAACTTTCTCCGTATTCTCAACATGTCTAGTGTCCAGAGAAATAAAAAAATTCAAGAACTTGTTGATGGATTTCATCCCCTCATCGTGGTCATCTTCTTTGAATTTTAAGCTCATTATCAACTGAAGAACTTGAAATGGGAGTTGATTCTCAAGCAAGTTAAATATATCAGGAAGTGTTGAACCGAAAAGTAAATCGCCTAGATGATTTCTAACAACATCATATTTTGATTTTTGATCAGCATCATATTTTGATTTTTGACGGTAAATACTGAGGGAGAAGTACTCAATTATAGCTAGAATGAAACAACCATCCAAGAGCATCATTTTTGCAAATTGCTCACGACTGTATTCATCGGTTGAACGTTTAACATAGTAGCTTCTAGCATCATCAACCTTTTCAAGAATCATGCTGTAGACCTCATCCATGTTCTTGCCGCTGTCTTGTAGAAATAGTTTTGCTACCATAGGCTTGACGTTCTCTACAAGCTGGAGATCCTCTTTGCCATGGTGGTATGGACCTATAGAAACCACCTTTGGATCAAACATTCCCTTGTTATTTTCATGGTTTCTCATCACCGGTGGAACTTTCGGTATTCGAGGTGTGAACAGCTCTTCTATCTTGATGATCGTTTCACTTTTACTTTTACTTGGCTCTTCTCCATTATCGATTACCATGATTTCCGGTTTCACCTCTCTATTACTAGTCTTCGTTGTACTATTATTAAAGACCTCCTCCATTGAAAATTGTCTTTTCTTCCTTTTACCTGTCAGTACATTGCGCTATTATTAAACGATTCCATTGTATCAAGTACTCGAAATTATTAGGGAAAATTGCAAGTATATGAAGCATTTGAAAAAAAAAAAAAAAAATGCACTATAAATGTTTTTTTTTTTTTTTATATATATATTTTTATATGCATGTCTGACACACAGAAGAATTGCATTTACCACAAGAAAGTATTTGCACCATGCAATTGCACCATCATGAAAATGTGATGTTTTTCCCACTACTCCACTAAAATGCAATTTCCCGAAATTATTACTAGTTATTCAAAGTTTTTTTTTTTTTTAATTTTATTTTAAATAGGTTGAAAAGTAATTATAAGTATGAGAAATATTATACAATCAAATAGTACTAGCCCACAATAGCTAAAAAACAGTCAACAAAGTCTACCTAACAACTAATTACCAAGCCCACTAAGTCCAAACCCAATAATCATTCTACTACTACTTACATACAACCCCCATAATAGGGTGAATAAATACCAACACAAATGGTATCAAATTTTGCTCCATAAAAATTGAGATCTCACACCACAACCACAAAGAGTGCTACACAATCACTAAACCAAATGTGGCCAATTATTCTAAGGCCTTGTTTCATAGTCCAGATTATATATAAAAGTTTGAGGATGATATATAATACTTGAGAATATAAAATGTGATATAATATTGTAGACATCCCCGAACGTCCTGGGAGGGATGGACCCCCCCTCGGTTTCGTTCGTTTTGTGGGTCTACTACAGTTCAAGGACTCAAATGTCACGGTTCTTAATCTTGAACCAAAGAGTCCAAATTCGGCAAATCGTTTTGAGAAAACAGATTTTTAGAAAAGAAGTGGCAAGCATGGACTGCTTTGCCAGATACAGAGTCGCCACCTAAATATTTTGTTTTTGGACCCTGAAGGCATGTTTAGTATGTTTTCTAAGTTTGGAGTGGTGAGGCATGTCTTTGTATCATTTAAGAGAAGCAAAGTGGGTACAAGATTTGGGTTTGTTCGTTGCGATTGTATAGTGGCAGCAAAGATGGCGATTCAGAAGACAAATGGGGTCTGGTGTGGCAATAAACAACTGAAGGTCAAGTTTGCAGATTATGATAATGGGAAGAAATATCACAAAACTGTTTCTGGTGCGGATCACGAACCCAGAAAAAGAGTGGAGTGTGAAGTAGGGGATGGTAGTCATCCGAATGCATCCATTGTGCCTGTTACTAAAGGCATCGGGGTGAATACAAGCAGAGGAACAAAATCGTATGCGGACATTGTGAAGAAAGGGGTGTGTGATGACAATAATTTGTTAAGAGTATGTCGATGTATGGTTACAGAGATGTATGGTGATACGTATCAAGAGTATGTCGATGCTGGGGGAGTTGCAGAATATACTTTTGAATAATAGTTTGCAAGAGATTCATTTTCGATTCGGGGGTGGTAACTTAATTCTGTTAATTTTTTCTGCAGAAGAGATAATGCATCAGAATTTTAGTTTGGTGGCAGACCTTATTCAAGATCTCTGTGTCGAAATAAGACTGTGGGATGAAGATTTGCCTGTGGAGACTTCAAGGCTAGTCTGGTTGCATTGTTATGGTACACCTTTCCATGCATGGAACATTAGCACTTTTCAAAGAATTGGGTCACTTTGGGGGGATATCATCAGATTTGAGGATGAAATTTTGTGTTCAAAATCACTTAACTGCGGTAAGGTACTAGTTAATACGAGGATCATGGAAGTAATCAATTCGACGATAGAGGTTGAATGCAATAAAAAAATTTACAAGGTTTCAGTGGGGGAAGGAAGCAACAGTGTTGATTTTGATCATGAGATGAATCAGAAATGGGGGTTGTCTATTTCTTCACCTTCTCGGTCGGGAAATTAAGTCGCCAGAGTTAACCATCAACAAGATGAGAGAGTCGATGAGGTGGAACACATTGATGAGGTGGACCAACAGAAGCATAAACAAGTGGCAAGTAGGTTGGTGGTGTCAGACCATGGGAACTCGATTTCGATGGTTAATGATACATTCGGCGCATGCAAAGGAGAAGTTGAAGAGGTTGTGGTTAACGTTAGGAAAGACAATAGGATATCTGATATTGGGTTTATGAGGAGCTTTAGTGGCTCTATTGGGCCTTGCCCTGGGCTCAATTTGGAAGTTGTTTTAAATAAGCCCATGTGGTTAAATAGGCCTCAATCAGTTAGTAATTGTATAATTGAGGAAGTGGACGGAAATGGTCTGGTGGTTAATGGGCCTGTGGAAGATAGTGGAGATGTTTCTGTTGGTATTGGGAATGCAAATACGGGGTAGGATAGTGGGATGGCAAATGTTAGGGCTCTGGTGGTGGCTGAAGACAATATTGGCTCTCAAGCTGTTGACATTTCCAACAGCTCAAGCATGTGCTCGAAATTGCCAAAATTACAGAAGGGGTTAGATTCTGGGATGGATAAGGATGGCAGTAAAAGACCACTCATATCAGAAAAAGGGAAGGGAAAGAATAGATCTCAGGGTCAGAGGGTCAAAAATCATAAAATCAAAGCTCAGAAAGGGGCAACACTCAGAGCTGCTGTTACAGCTTTCTCTTTGGCTTCAGCTTCGAAGGCGGGTCCAAGCAAAGGCCAGATTATCCTTAACGAGGCACAAGCTACAGTTCGTATGGGGAAATTAATTGGTATTGACTTTGAAGGACAAGAAGATGAAGTGCTAAAAGAGATTATTGAGCTTGAACAACTGCATGCTGAGAGGGTGGAGCAGAGGAAGAAATCGAAATCCAGGTAACTCTGATTTTTTTTTGGGAGTAATGTGTGTGTTCAATTCTGTTTTTATGAAGATTTTGTCTTGGAATATTAGAGGTTTTGGGAGGGAGGTGAAAAGGAGAAAAATTAAGAAAATAGTCAAAGAAAATAAGGTGGATATGGTGTTTTTGCAAGAAACAAAACGTGTTGCTTTTGATTCAAACCTCGTTCGATCTGTATGGCCAGAGGACAATTTGGAGTTCATGGAAGTGGGTGCTAGTGGGACTGCAGGGGGCCTATTGTGCTTTTGGAACCCTGCTGTGTTTGCCTCATATGCTTGTTGCTGTTCCAGAAATTTTATTCTCTTGGCTGGGAAGATCAAGCCAGATTTTGATTGTGTGGTGATAAATGTGTATGCCCCTAATGAAGTTACCAAGAGGAGGGAACTCTGGGATTTGTTAGCTAGAATTAAGCCTTTGTTTCCCAACCCTTGGTGTATGGGTGGGGATTTTAATGAATTCAGGCATTTAGGGGAAAGGGTGGGTAGTTCTAGGAGAAATGTGGGTATGAACGATTTCAACTTATTCATTGACCGCATGGAAGGGATGGAGCTGCCTTTGTTGGGTAGAAAGTTTACTTGGAGTGATTCTAGAGAGGAAGGTAGATGGAGCCGCATTGATAGATTTATTGTGCATTCAGATTGGCTATTAAGGTTTGATTACAATTGTTGGAGGTTGCCTAGAATTTTATCTGATCACTGCCCTCTTCTATTAACGAAGGATAATAGGGAGTGGGGCCTAAGGCCCTTCAAATTCTTGAATTGTTGGGCTCTTCATCCAGGTTTTTTGGCTTTTGTAGAGAAATCCTGGACGGAGGTACAGGTTGTTGGGTGGGCAGGGTTCAGATTATTTAGAAAATTGGGGCACCTAAAGAGGGTTTTGAAAGAGTGGAACATATCTGTTTTTGGTAATCTTTCTAGTCAGCTGAAGTTGGTTGAGGTTGAGCTTCACAACTTGGACTTGCTAGCTGAATCCAGATTGTTACAAGATTCTGAAAGCAGTAGAAGAGTAGAGCTTAAAGGGGAGGTATGGAGTTTGAGCAAAAAGATTGATTGGCTTTGGCTTCAGAAGTCCAAACAGGATTGGGCTTTGAGAGGTGATAGGAACACCAAGTTCTTTCATATAATGGCCAAATGCAGACAAAACATTAATTTATTAAATTCAGTTGTCGTGAATGGTGTGACTTTTGAGGATCCAGCATCTATAAAAAATGCTGTGTGGAACCATTTCAAGGGGGTGTTCTCTGAAAGTTGGAAGAAGAGACCAAAGCTTGTAGGTAGGTTCCAAACTATTTCCAGTTCTCAAGCTGCAGCAGACTTAGAAAAAGAATTCTCTTTAGCTGAGGTGTGGAGTGCTCTAAAGTCTTGTGCTGGGAACAAAGCCCCTGGGTCTGATGGCTTTAATCTTTTTTGGTATTAAAAAATGTTGGAAGTTTATGAAGGTAGAAATGATGCAGTTTTTTTAGGAATTTTTTGTCCATGGCAAATTAGCTTCTGGTTTGAACTCATCCTTTATCGTGTTAATTCCTAAGAATGATAATCTTGGTAGTCTTTCTGATTACAGACCTATTAGTTTAATTGGGTCTATCTATAAAATCCTGGCCAAGGTGTTGTCTTTTAGACTGAAGAAGGTACTTCCATCTATTATCAGTGCTACTCAATCAGCATTCATGGGAGGAAGGTACATCCTTGATAGAGTGTTAGTGGCCAACGAGGTGATGAACTGGTGGAAAGTTAAAAAGAAGAAAGGGGTGATCTTCAAACTAGATTTTGAAAAGGCGTATGATTGTGTCAACTGGTCTTTCTTGTTTAATTTGTTGGAAAGCTTTGGTTTTGGTCAAAAGTGGAGGAACTGGATTAAGAGTTGTATCTCTTCACCAAGGGTGTCAGTCCTAGTGAATGGTAGCCCTACCTCTGAGTTCAGTACTGAGAGGGGTCTGAGACAAGGTGATCCACTTTCTCCATTCTTGTTCAATTTGATTATGGAAGGTCTCAACATCTTAATCATGAGAGCTAAGGAGGGTGGACTGCTTAAGGGGACTAATATTGGAACTAATATGGTTAATGTATCTCATTTACAATTTACGGATGATACTATACTCTTTTGTGAGGCTGATTGGGAGGAAGTTTTATGCATCAAGCGATTGTTGAGGTGTTTTGAGGTTATCTCTGGACTTAAAATTAATTATTGCAAAAGTATGGTGATCGCTGTGGGGGTGGAGGATGATCTTCTTAATGATTTTTCTAATGCACTTAATTGCTCCAAACAAGATCTCCCTTTCATGTTTTTAGGCATGCCTCTTGGTGCAAGTCCTAGATTAAAGTCTATCTGGAGCCCTATTGTCAAGAAATTCAAGTTGAGGCTTGCAACCTGGAAGAGAAGACACTTATCATTCAGAGGTAGACTAACACTCATAAAATCTGTGTTGTCAAGCTTGCCAGTGTATTACTTATCCTTATTTAGATGCCTTCATGTGTGGTTAAAGAACTTGAAAGAATTCAAGCTAATTTTTTGTGGGGAGGATCTGATTTGAAGAGGAAAATTCACAAGGTAAAGTGGAGTGATGTTTCTAGATGAAGGGATGCAGGGGGCCTGGGTATTAGTAGATTGAGTGATATGAATTTAATTTGTGCCTTCTTGTCAAATGGTGGTGGAGATTTGGGTGTGCTAATAGGGTTTTATGGAAAGATATTTTATGCAGCAAATATAACTATGTGTAGACGTCCCCGAACGCATCCCGGGGAAAGGGAGTGCGAGTCCCCCCCGTTCTGGTTCGATATTGGGTCACTACAGTTCGAAGGACTAAAATGTTACGGTTCTTAATCTTGAACCAAAGAGTCCAAATCCGGCAAATCGTTTTGAAAACAGATTTTTTTGAAAGAAGTGCCAAACATGGACTGCTTTGCCAGATACAGAGTCGCCACCTAAATATTTTATTTTTATGGGAAATTTAGGAAACCCTGACTCGGTGCCAAAAGGCCACGTGTCCGTCATCACCAAAGTTGCCTCGGCTCGGGAACTTGGGTACGATTGGGGAAGGTCACTTCGTGAGCACCCCCGCTCGCCCGGTCAAAGACCGGCCTCTACTAACCATGATATCTTATTTTGAAAAACATTGTGAGTTCTTATTCCGGTTATTAGCCTAGGTTACTATGTGATGCGCACAACATACAAGTATAGACTGAATCGCCTGAATTGGAACAAAACATTTCATGTTTGTTTGTTTGAAAATGGTTTGATGGTGCTACCCGCAAGTAGGCTAAGACGCGGATTTGCCACCCTCAGGTGGGCTTAGAAGAACAATGGTTTTGCCACTATCTAGTGGGCTTAAAACAAGCATTTGATGAATTGTCCCAATCCAAGTAACTCAACCTCCACCCACAGGCATTCAAGGCAGTTATATCACATAAGCACATAGCCTCATGGTAAGCATGCTATTTATGGCAGTCACTTACACGCATGCAAGGATGCTAAAGCATAAAACTCACCGAGTACTCCAAGCCAAAACAGAAACTACATTAGAAATCATGTATGATCGTAAGTATACAGAAATGCCTAATGCAACACATGCAAAAATGCAAACTATAGCAGGCTCGGCTATTCTAAACATGGCATATGGAATGCTGCAAGTATCACGTACTCAATTCGGAATTGAAATACAAATGCAGTTCATATGATGAGCCGAGCCCGGTGCGTGCAAAACAGATGAATGATGCAAACATGCTGTCATACCGTATGCTAATCGGAATATGCCCTATATCTAACCATCATAAGCGGGTAAATAAAAGGGAAGAAAGACGTGGGGGTTGGAAGACATACATCACACTCACCCACACTTATTACAATTATGCCCTCGCACAGAGGGTCCGAATAAATAATACAGTCCGAATAAAAGAATATTACAGTCCGAATAAATATACAGATTCCTAATTAATTAACAGATTAACTAAGAAAAACTATAAACTGGCATGCGAGCCAGGGGCTGCCTCGATTCCGCTCCGGATAATGAAATGATGCATGTTGAGCTGCTTTGCGCGGAAATCCACTAGGATGCCCCAATTAGCCTCTGTTTGCACCTTTCCTCGAAATGCGTGCCAGACTCCGAAAAGTTGATGATTCTTCATTTTGCTGCAACAGAGAGCAGGAAAGGGGCATAGCAATGTATTTCACAAATATATGCATGCCTCGATCCTCGTGCCACCAATCACGCATCTCGATGCATGATGGCCGAGGAATCGGATTGCACAACTCAATATAGGATGAATACAGGTGAATGCTACAACAAAACCTAACTCCATCATGGGTAATCTGGAGTGTCGGTGACTTGGGAATTGAGACCCATTCCGTCACTCGAAGTACGAAACGTGCCTCGTTTCCCGTGCCCGGGCTAACTCCTATCCCGAACACGATGCAATATGCATGAAATGTAGCTAATATGCAATCCTAACATACACAATGCTATGGAATGAGATGTCTCGGAATGCGTGCACGCGGGCACGCAAACCGAGGAAATGATCCTAAGGCATGAAATGGCATACGCAATGCAAATTGGACTTACACTAACACGAGTGGACCTCAGCCACACTCACATAAGAGGTCGTCGGATAAAAATGAGATGCCTCGAAATACGTGCACACGGGCACGCAAACCGAGGCAATGACATAAAGGCATGAAACGGCCTGCAATATGATAGACAATGAAACTAAAATGAGATGCCTCGAAATGCGTGCCCACAGGCATGCAAACCGAGAAAATGGTACTAAAGCATGAAATGGCACTCCAAATGCAAATTGGACTTATACTAACATGAGAGAGCCTCAGCTACACTCACATAAGAGGCCGATAGATGAAAATGAGATGCCTCGAAATGTGTGCACACGGGCACGCAAACCGAGGCAATGGCATACGGAATGCAATGAGACTAAAATGGCATACATAATGCAAAATGGACTTATACTAACATGAGAGAGCCTCAGCCACACTCATATAAGAGGCCGAGAGGTGAAAAATGAGGTGCCTCGAAATGCGTGCACACAGGCACGCAAACCGAGGCAATGGCGTACGGAATGCAATGAGACTAAAATGGCATACAGAATGCAAAAAGGACTTACACTAACATGAGAGAGCCTCAGCCACACTCATATAAGAGGCCGAGAGATGAAAAATGAGGTGCCTCGAAATGCGTGCACACGGGCACGCAAACCGAGGCAATGGCATACAGAATGCAATGAGACTAAAATGGCATACAGAATGCAAAATAGACTTACACTAACATGAGAGAGCCTCAGCCACACTCATATAAGAGGCCGATGGATGAAAATGAAGTGCCACGAAATGCGTGCACACGGGCACACAAACCGAGGCAATGGCATTAAGGCATGAAATGACATAGAAAATGATATGCAAACATGCCAATGGAATTTCAGCACTGAAATATGGGGGAAAACAGTCCCGAAAGATGGCGAAATGACACCAAATGCAAGGAATAGTCCCGAAATGCGAATTTAGGCACCCGAAATGGCCTATAGCTATGCAATGCATGCACAATATGGACATGGAATGAAAATACAGTAGCAAGGCAGCCCCAAAACAAGCATTTTCCAGTTTAAAACATGGCCAAACAGCAAGCATAGATAGGGCAACAATGGCATACAAAAATGGCTCCACAAGGGAGGCTATGAAGCAAGTGATACATGCAATGCCCAAACAGCAAAATACCCTTCTACAACACTGAAGAGGGACTAAAAATATGAACATTTACAGTAGATGACATCCCCCAACTCAGTATGCAAACATGCTAAAAATGTCATGCAAGAACTAGGATACATAAGGCTATAACATGAGGTACCCCAAACATTCATCAAACCAGCAAAGAACCTTAATAAAATATGTCAAGAAGATCAAAATATAACTCTTTACAGCTCTGATGATGGCCGAAAACAGAAGCTAGATAAGCTTAAAAAAGCATGCAAAAATGGGGGTCAAAGAGGGGTATAATGACAAGTATAACATGGAGACCCCCAACAAGGTTGATCCCTTCTACAATGTTGTAGAGGGACACAAGATAAGCCTACTCACAGTTCATGATATGCTCCAAAACAGACTACATGTAGGCCAAACAAATCATGCAAATTTACGGTAAATTGGAGGAATTGTTAAGCAAGTGCAAGATAGGGGGCCTAAACAGGGTTGATCCCTTCTTCAATGTTGAAGAGGGGCTCAAAATAGGCCCACTTACAGTTTACATTATGCTCGAAAACAGATCACTCATAGGCTAGAAATTTCATGCAAAATATTGTCATACAAGAGAATATTGAAACAAGTGTGCCATAGAGGGCTCAAACAGGGTTGAGCCTTTGAACAAACATGAATAATAGCTCAAAATAGACCTAGTTTCAGTTAAGGTCGGAGCCCAAAACAATAAGCAAATAGGCTAAGAAGTTGGTGCAAAAATGGGCTACAAAAGGAGGAAAGTCTACTTACCCTTGAAGACCAATACTTTGTTGCTTCTTGGACCAGATTTGATGACTCTAAGCTGCTGGAATCCCTTCCTTTGCTGCTGGAATGGAGTGATGAGGGTAGAGCTTGAAGATGATGAAGAAATGGAACCAAAACTTGAAGGAAAATGACTTTGGAGCTTGGAAATGGAGAGAAATGGGAGGTGGAAGGTATATCTCTCTCAAATGTGTCTAAAAAATGTCTAACCTTGAGCCAAGAAGCCAAGCCTCTCCTTTATAGAGGAGAGGCATGAAAAATATCTAAGGTACCTCTCTAATCCTTCATACACGTGTATGGAGGATGGTCCAATTGGTAACCAGCTGGCACAGCTGGAATACACTGAGGGAGAGGAAAATGGTCGGCCAGCTTAAAGGGGCAAAAAGGTCATTTCACAAAAAGGGTGGCCGGCCAGCTAGGTTTTCTGGCTGGCCAGCTACTTTTCAGGAGCTGTCAGGAAGAAGACTGGCCGGTGGGTGCTAGGGAAGTCCAAATGTGGCCATTCAAGTGTCCAAATTGAAGCCCCGGAAGTTATCTTTCCAATGGCCCAAACCTTGCATCAACATTCCTCCTGTGGAAAAAGTTATGCCCGTTTCCGTGAAGCCGCGCAGATTTCAGTCCAACCGGAGTGATGCCCTACTTCAATCAACCATATCTCCTCCATCCGGAATTGAATTTAGGAGATTCTTGAGTGAAAAATGAAGCCCCGGGAGTAAATTTTCCAACGGTGGTGGCCTCATAGCTTGATTTCTCTTGTGGAAAGAGTTACGCCCGTTTCGGTGAAGCCACGCAGACTTTTCTCCTTCCCGGATTCATGCTGAACCACTTTTGACCAAACAAAAAGTTGGTTGTCAAAACAATTGCTGGCCTCCCACCCTCCTACAAGCTTCCTAACCATGAAAATAAGGCCTCCACCAAAAATGAACACAAACCGATGCGAAATGAAGGTTCGGGGGCCGAAACGCGCAGTTCGGGACCCCGAAAACTGACTGTTGGGTACCGGGAGTGGTGTTCAACCACGAAGTGGGTATCTAAGACCCCAGTGTCCCTCGAAAGGGAGTAAATAAGATGCATGCCAAAAATCGGAGGAATTGGAGACGGTTAGACGGTCCCGAACCGAGGCACACGGCCTGACGGCTCCGAAAACCGGGAACTGGGCTCTGAAATGGGCAAAATGGCCTACGGCCACGAAATGTAGCCCACGGCCACTGAGAGATGGTCTACGGGACCTCTCCCTCCCCTCAGGAAAGAAAACAGAGAAAATCGAGTCCGGTTCGCAAACCGAGGCAAGGCACAGAAGAGAGTTCGGAAGTTCGGAGGCAGGGCGCACGGCCGCGACTCTGAGACTTCTGAATGAGCACAATATGCAACATCACCGAGCGCTCAATCGGTGACGTTTGAGTCTTAAGGTCGGTCAAAAATGGGGTGTCTATAGGTTGCCATCTTTTGATCCACAAATCCAAGTTTCAAGAGTTTGGAAGGACATCTTATCTGCAGCATTTTCTAACCCTAGTGTTCTTGCTTTATACCAGTCGAATGTAAGTATTCATCTTGGTAATGGGAATAGATGTAGATTTTGGATTGATAGGTGGCTTGAGGTAGGTAGCTTGAAAGAGCTATTTCCGAGGTTGTTTTCTTTGTCATTAGACAAGGAGGGTACAGTGTTTGAGTTCTATGGAAGAAAATCTTCTTTAGGTGTGTGGGACTTCTCCTTTCGTAGGCAGCTGTTTGTTTGGGAAATGGAAGAATGCTCTCAGCTCATTCACTTGCTTCAATGTAGCCCTGTACTGAATGAATCAGAGAATGACAGATTGGTTTGGAAAGCTAATGGATCTGGTTTGTTCTCTGTAAAATCAGTTTATGATAGTTTGAACCTTGGTACATTAACTACGGTGCCTAGATCAATATGGATGAATATTTGCTCTTTCTAAGATGCAATTCACCTATTGGCTTGCTTGGAAGGGCAGACTAAAAACATCAGCATTTCTTCATAGCATTGGTGTGCTTGATCCTTCTGTAGCCCCTTTATGCATTTTCTGTAATGCTTGTGATGAAGATGTGTACCATGTGCTTCTTCACTGTAGTTTTGCTTGGAAAATCTGGACAGAGATTTTGTCATGGTGGGGTATTATTTGGGTGGTTCCACAATCTGTGAGTCAATTGTTGGAGTGGTTGGATGGATTCAAATTCAAAAAATTGGAAAAGAGCTTTTGGAGGGCAATTCCAGCTACTGTGATATGGAACTTATGGAAGGCTAGAAATGGGTGCAAGTTTCCTGGTCTTACTGTTAATTGGGAAGGTTTGTGTGAAACTATATTAATACATATAGCCTTATGGGTTAAATATCATGTCAAAGGGGTGAGTTACTCTGTTTCTGACTTGGTGTTTAGGATCAAAGCTATTAGGGGTTGTTAGCTGTTTGTTTTTCTGGTAGCTGTTGTTTTGTTTTCTGTTTGGTTGATTCCTCCTCAGCCTTGTTTTGTAGGTGCTACATATGATTAGGTGAGTCCCTTTTGTGCCAACCTGGTTGGGATGAATGGCCTTCACTTTGATGCTTATAGCACCTATTTGGTTTTGTTTCTTTATTGATGTTTGATGTAAGGATTTATCCTTAATTCTTATTCAATAAAGTTTCTTTTTGCCGATCAAAAAAAAAAAAAAAAAAAAAAATATGCACAGGCCTAGCTTTGTGATTTCCGAGGCTTAAAGTCGATAATCAACTAATAAATTTATGAGGCTTTTCACATTTGTTTTTTTCATTGAATGAAAAAAAAAAATAAAAATTAAAAGTAAAGGACAAAGGATTTGTGTCAAAATCACAAAAAAATACTTAATATTACATTACAACAACTAATAAGTATCGCTTGATCCTCGCTTTTCTTGTATTTTTAGAAGCAAATAAATCAATAATACTTGCATAATCTAGTTTTTTTTTTTTTTTTTCGCAAAATCATTTTCAATGGATGACAATGCTAATTATTTAAAATGGGTCTTTCAATTTTTTAATGGATCAATTTATTTTAAGTTAATTTGGGCCTTCCTTAATTTTTTTTAGACTTAAAATATACTTAATATATTATACTAAACTATAATAGGAGAGACCCATTTTTTGGGTCTATTTTCAATGGATAATAATGCTATTTTTTTTTTTTTTGAATGGGCCTTTTAATTTTTTAATAGATCAATTTATTTAAAGTTAATTTGGGTTTTCTTTAATTTTTTTGAGACTTAAAATATACTTAATATATTACACTAAAGTATAATAGAAGGGTGCTCCTATAAATCTATTTTGAGAGGCTCTAGGTCATGGCCTTTTGGATCTATGCCCAAGGCCGCCCTGAATATGCAAAGTAATTCAGCCATATCATCTTATAAAGGCGCAACTTAAGTAATAAATATATATATATATATATATATATATCATTTTATATAACATAATAAACAAACACGCAATTTAATGATGGAAATAATAATTAAATTAGCGGAAAATGTATTAATTTAAGTTATTTAAATTGATAATCTTAACATTATTGTTATGTAAAATTGTTGCTTAAATAAATGCAGGTGTTAATTTAATTCAATTATGGATGTGTATATCAATATGTACAAGCATATCTTGAAGCCTTGGATAAGTTACAGTGAGTTAAGGAAGTGAGGCTATAAACTAGAAGCAGCAAAAAGAAAACTACTTATAAGGCATTCCAATGGGAGCTGCTTTGCCTCCACTTCGAAGATCCTTAATTGAAAGACATGTTAAGATTTCTTTTTGAATTTTTGGGATGCTTCGGTGCGATTTGCTTAGGAATCGGGGAGATTTCTCTGTTTAGAGCAGGGGGAGTAATGAGAGATGTGTTCTGTTCTGAGGAGTGTGGTCTTCAGTCGGTTGAATAGGCTTCTTCTCTACCATCACTCATCTATCGGCTAGTGTGCCGAATCCAGTGGGTGTGCTGTACTGGTGTGATTAAAGGATTCTGTTTTCCAGTTTGCTATTCGTTTGGTGTCAGATTCGTGTCTCGCCAATTGTTTGGCGTTTGCTTGGACATGAGTGGACTTGATTTTTTTTTTTGCGCCAACGTAGTTAGTATTAGTAAGTGTAGCTATGAACACTTGCATGTTTCCCTTTTTAATGTTGTAGATATACATTAATTTTCATCAATAAAGTTTTCTTTCACCAATAAAAAAAAAAAGAAAAAAAAAATCATATGACCTGATTTATTTTTACTTTCAATGTATAATTCAATTCTAATTCTTAAAATAAACGTTGCGGTCCCCACTTGGAATCCGACCAAATCATTTTAATATATATATATATATAATTTGTTACTACACATTACTCAAGTGTCTTATCCCTACCACAAAGTACCTTATTAGTACCACGTATATATACATAAGTTTCTTTAAAGTGTCATACGTTACTAACATACATTACATTTTACATTTAAAATCCATGATCTATTTATAATATATATATATATATATTTTTAGATATGTAAAGTATATTAGGTCAATTTGCAAACATCAAATTACATCTTTATAGTTCGAACAAGTGTTTCGAAACAAGTTAATTCTCTACAGTCTGTGACCCAAGAATTTTGCTAATAAAGGGAGTCAAACCTAAGACATTGTAGGAGTAAACCCCCAATTCCTAGTCCTCATCAACCAGACCAAAACCTTGGGTTATATATATATATATACATAAGTTGATAACCACTATGACTTTCCTAAGGGCTTAGTCCCTAGGAGGATTATGGGTTTAACTCTCTCTAGGGAAAGTTAAATTAAGGGGTTAAACACTTGATACTTTGCAAATGGTAGGGGAGGTGAACTCTTATAGTAACTAATTTAACAACTAACAAATGTGATAAACTAAAAAAGGCAATTTATTAACTTATTTAGGTTACATTATCTCTCTATTTTTTTATACGATTTTTTGTAATAAGTAAAAAAAATTAAAAAATAAACCATATCCAAAACGAGCATGACGTTCACCAATCAAAATATATGTATACATAAGTTGATAACACTATACATCTACAAATGTGCTTTTGTACCATGAGAAAACTAGTTCTAAACAATCATATAAATTATTATTATTATTTAAAAAATGATGACTTATTATTTGATATTTTAATAGGTTGTGAGCAATATTTTGTAATCATGTGATGGAAGATGACACAATTTCAAAAACCGTAATTTCAAACCAAATCGAACATGTTGTGAGAGATGACAAATTTTCAAAAATCTTAATTCCAAACCAAGTCGAACGACAGTTTGATTACAAAAATTTTATAGTTTAGTTTGATTTCATGAAACTGTAATTAGTGGTTTGTTCATAGATTTACTGCTAAACTGGACAAAATTGAATCATATTGAACTCAGGGTTACTCCCATATTATTTTATTTTATTTTTTTGATAATCAAAATTGTTGGAATCATGGGTATTTTTTATTTATTTATTTATTTTTTGTGTGAATAATTGGGTGTCCGGGTCAGTTTACGGTCATCTGACTAATCCTAGGGGATCAATCCCGACTCCATTTAAAGTCAGAGCAAACTCCCTGTATAAACTAACTTCAAAAATTTTATTAAGACGAGTGAGTATTAAACTTAAGACCGAAAAGGAACACCCCCAGGTCCTAAGTTATGTCTACTAAACCAACTCCTTGAGATTATGGGTTATTGTGCACAACTATTAGGGAAATGCTAGGTTTTCCCTAGGGAAGTGAGGCCTCCCTCTGCTTATTCATCCTCGGTGATTTTCTTTAATAATTTGTTTTATTTGTAACTTCAATATCAAACTACTACTTACATCTATTATCGAGTTTATCACATAACTCCAAAATCTTACATTAATTTGCTAACTTTCTAAACCTATGAAAGATTGTTATGCTAGCATGTTTTTTAAGTAAAAAAAAAAAAAAAAAAAAATAGTATATATGATAAGCATGTAGCTCTTGAAGGCTTGGTGTTGGTAGCATGCGCAAACACAAATCATCTTGTAGCTTTGTGAATTAGTATATAAACATAATACCATTTTTTGTTCAATATTTCAGCTTGGAAGTGAGAGAGTTTTATTCTTCTTTCTCCTCTTTTGATGATGATGATCACAACATGAAACTTAAAACCATTGCATTCAACACTCACTTCACTTAACAACTCATTAAAATTTCAATAACACAAACAGTGAATCTAGACACCTACAAATATAGTCTAACAAATATGGAATGGCAAACAACGAAGAAACAATTATGTTCAAATATTAATAAAATAAAATAAAAATTGTTAAATGAAATTGCATGCATTAATATATTGGCTTACGTACCAAGTGTGAAGTGTCCCAAATTCAATAGCTAGCTGGTCACACTTCCTAATTGATTGCTGCGTCTGCTAGCTTGACACCAATATGCATGCATTGCACACCAATTGTACTCCAGGCTTTGAATTTGAAGTGGCGTAAAGTATTCAGTCTTCCTACAAAATTTCCCTTCAAATCTTTATTCAAACGCAACCTAAAGTGTTTTAAACTTTAACCCCATATTAAGTTTAGAACAAAGCAGGGGCGACCCCACTCATGGGGTGATGGGTACCGTACAAAGAGCCTTATTTATTTATAAATAAGGATTTACGTATAGGTCCTAATTGCCACACTTATTATTTGATAAGTTCTATAATAATTAATAACATTCTCATCAAACACTATTAAAAGAAATTATTAATTGTTAATTTTCAACGATAGTTTAAAAATTTTGTCACAAAAAATGTTACTAATTATAAGTTTTAGTAACAATTTAAAAATTTTGTTACAATTTTTGTTTATTAATTTTTAACTTTCAGCAACAGTTTGAAAAACTCGTCACAAAAAAGCGTTACTAATTATAAGTTTTAGAGATAGTTTATAAAAATCGTGACAAAAAAAAGTTATTAATTGTCAATTTTTAATAACATATGCAAAAAAAATACCATAAAAAATTATTTTTATTTTAGCAACAATTTTATTAGAATTTATTTTTAATAGAACTTAATGATAACTGTTAAGAACGATTAATAATTTACCCAAAAAACTAAAAGATCTCAACAATTAGAAATCAATCCTCATTAAGAACCTAGTTTTTTTCTATTATGTCTCTCTTTTCAACACTCAAACCAAATAGGAGATCAACGATTAAATGGTTTACGGCAGGAACGGATGATAGGACCAGCATATATAAAAGGACTCGTATATCAATGGTTTAGGGCAGGACACTCTACATATATATAAAAGATATAAGATTATCATGAATAATTAAAAAAATTAACACATTGTCAAATACGATGGTAAAAGTTTATGTATATTTTTTTGTTAAGATGATAATATTTAACTAGAAATTTATTTTACTTGAATGTGTAGAAGTTCAAATGTTAATAAGCTTAAATTTATTTTTAAAATTTTATAAAGTTTAAATTTTTTGAATGATCCCATCTATAATTTTTTTTAGAATCGTTACTAGAACAATATAGAGATCTTTATACTTTAATCATATTGTGAGCTTAGAATAAAATATCTTTACTTTTGTGAAGAACAATATAGAGATCTTTATACTTTAACCATATTGTGAGCTTAGAATAAAATATCTTTACTTTTGTGAAGGCATTTTTGTTTCTTTCGATTTTGTCTTTTCAGGAAGTTCCAATCTTGTCTCCCACATATTTTGCTACAAGTCATAGAGAAATCCGTAATAGTCCATTACCAAGAAGCTTGTTGGTGTTTCTTGGGTTTATTGTTAGGCTCTTTTCTCCTTTGTTTCGTGTTCATTTCCTTTTTGCTTTTTGTTCCCTTTTGGCTCATGCTGGTTTCTCACCATTCTTTGATTTAGTGTCAACATGTGATTGGATTTATTTTTTTAGTGTCAACCTATTTAGAATCGATTAGTTTGGTTATGGTATTGGTTTTTACACTAGCCTTCTCTTTATTGATGTATATTGTATGAAATTGAGTCTTAACCATATGTAAAAATTGAACAAAGATGGGAAGCATGTCAGACTTACGACAAAGCAAATAGACCCAAGTATACCTAATGTGATCGTCAATAAAAGTCACATAATAGCGATGACTCGAAAAAGAAGAAACAGGAGAGGGACCCCAAATATTAGAATGAATAATGTCAAAAGTACTAGGGGCACATGTCATATGAGGTATATAACTAGTGCGGACATGTTTAGACAACTCACAAATAACACAATGAAACTTAGAATCCTAATCAGTTTTATATAATAAAGAGAAAAGTTGACATAAATATTGAAAATTGACATGACCCATACGAGCATGCCATAACCTTAAAGTTTGAACTGAAAAAACACAAAATATAGAAGCAAGCAAAACAGACACTTGAAAATTAGCAAAAGTAAAAGACGAATGCTGGTCCAGTGGATCCCCAAAGTAGTGTAGCCCATCATGCTCATATCCCCTGCCAAAAATCTTCTTCGAACTCAGGTCTTGTAAAAGACAAGAGGAGGTAAGAAGATGACACAATTAAATGTTTTGGCAAGACAGCTAACATATAAGAGATTATAAGTAAAATTGCGAACATGCAACACGAAAAATAAAGTAATATCAAAAGATAAAGATACGACCCCTTTATGTTGGACAAAGGAGAAAGAACCATTAGCAAGACACACAGATTGGACAACATTAGTGGGTTTAGGAGAGGAAAGGAAAGAAAACTCACTAGTCATATGATCATTAGCTCTAGAATCTAGACCCCATTAAAGACTAGCAGATCGAACATGGAAAGTAGTAAAAGTACCTGTAGAAAGGGTGGCAATAGAGGATGATGGACCATGAGAACTAGTAGTGAGAGACCTAAGATGTGCCTATAGATTAGGGACACTAGGAGACTTAGAAATAGGAGAAGACCAAAGCAGTAGTGCAGAGAGTACTAGTACCAGAAAGCAGCTAGGGATGGCAATTTGAAACCGACCCGACGGGGATCCCCGATCCCGACCCCGAATTAAGTGGTTTTTTCCCGAAAAATATCCCCGACGGGGAGAATACGGTATTTGAAAATCAATCCCTGATCTGTTTCGGGCCGGGGACAGTGATAAGTGTTTAAGCCCCAGCCCGACCCGATCCTCGGCTCCGTCCCCGTCCCCGGCCCCATCCCTGAATTTCCCAGAAATAAAATTACTTTTATACCCCTTATATATATATATATATATATAAACCAAACCCGTATATAATATACCAAATCTGTGTTGCTCTCACACTCACTCTTTGATATATATATATATATATATCTCTCTCTCTCTCACATCTCAACTCTCTCTCACTCTCTCGTTGTTCTCTCTAGCCCCGACCCTCCTCTCTCTCACTGACGGCGAGCCCCGACCCCCTCTCTCTCTCTCACCGACGGCGACATCACCACCATCGCTGGCCCCGACCTCCCATCTCTCTCTCACCGACAGCGACATCACCACCACCGCTGGCCCAGACCCCCCCTCTCTCATCGACGGCGACATCACCATCACTACCACGATAATCAGTGTTAGATCTGTGTGTGTGTGTGTTAGATCTGTCTGTATGTATGATCTGTCTGTGTGTGTGTTAGATCTGTGTGTGTGTGTGTTAGATCTTTTTTTTTTTTTTTTTTTTGAGTTCATCAGATTGTTAATGGTGATGAACAACATATCTGTTAGATCTGAATTTTTTTTTTTTATTTACATTTGTTAGATCTGAAATTTTTGAGCTCATGAGATTGTTAATGGTGATGAACAACATTGTTAATAATTGTTGTTATGGTTGATGGCAGATCTGTTTAATTGTTGTTATTGCAGTTTGAAGAAATCATAGAACGGATTTTTTTTTTCTTTTGGTCGGGGACTTTTCGGGATCGGGGAAACCCGATCCCTGTTAAGGAGCAGAGGCGGGGACAGTGATGAGCTCCCTGTCGGGGTTGGGACCGGGGACGGGGGAGTTTCCACCATCGGGGATCGGGGACGGGAAGGGTGATCCTCGGTGTAGACGCGCCCCGCGTGAGGGCCTCAGTGCTACAGTTCGGACTCAAATTGTCATGGTTCTTAATCTGAACCAAAGAGTCCAAATCCGGCACATCGTTTTGAGAAAACAGATTTTTGTAAAGAAGTGCCAAACATGGACTGCTTTGCCAGATACAGAGTCGCCACCTAAATATTTGATTTTGGGGAATTTAGGAAACCCTGACTCATTTGCCAAAGGCCACATGTCCGTCATCACCAAAGTTGTCTCGGCTCGGGAACTTGGGTACTGATGATACAGTGAGTCCACGTGGATGGGTTGGACCGATCCAAGCTCCTCTAGCCCACTGGATAACCTGCAAACAAGTTCAATCGGGGAACGGGGTAGTCCCCCGGTGAACCCTCCGGTGTATGAATTAGAGAAGGTGGTAGACAGAAAATGTAGAAAAAGAGAGATAGAGAGATAGGAGATGAAAAACTTAACTTTCTTCTTCTCTTCAAGTTTAGCTTATATCCAACCGTAATCATTTCACTGTCTCTGTCGTTCTGATTGTCTCCGCCGAAAGCTTGAGGCGTGGTTTGCCTTGTTCAGGGCGAAGGGGTGTGATTCCGGCTGAGAGGTGTTGTCGTAATAAATGCTGTGATGGGCTGCATTAATGGTGATGTGTTGTGGCAATAACTTTGCAGATCTTTGTCTGCTGACGTGGCCTGCTCTGCGTCTGCCACTTGTCCGAGCATCATTGGTCTTTCCTGTCCAGTTGGACTCCAGCTGTGTTGGGTTTGGTTAACCGGGTTGTATAATGGGGTTTGAATGGTGGGCCGTGGGCTCTATGGGCCTATCCCTGTCAGTAGTCCCCCATTCCCGAGTGCAGCTTTAGTCCAACGAAGGGAATAATAATAGGAAGGAGGGTAAATCTGACCGTGCCGGTGGCCGAGCCGACCGCGGGGGTGGTCGACCGTGAGGGGAGAGGCCGACTGTGAGGGTGGCCGAGCTGGAGAGACCGACCGTGAGGGTGGCCGAGCGGGTGGGGCCGACCGTGAGGGTGGCCGAGCGGGATGGGGCTAACCGTGAGGGTGGCCGAGCGGGTGGGGCCGACCGTGAGGGTGGCCGAGCGGGAGGGGGCCGACCGTGGGGGTGGCCGAGCGGTAGGGGGGGCACGGGGCTCAAGGGGCGGCGTGTCACGTGGCGATGTGAAGTGGAAAAGACAAGGTGAGGGCAGAAGTCAGTGCATCTGGACCATACACGTGGTAAAATGTCGGAGGAGGTGAAAGGTCAAGCGTTAGATTGGGAGTGAAACGTCAGGGATTATTATGGGCATTGATGATACCATTTTGGCGGATGATTTGAAAAGTTTTCAAACTGGCGAACATTAATTTGGATCCTTGGAATACGGGCAACCCGTGGGCTTTTGGTATCATACGATTCACTTACTTGTTTACAAAAACTTAAAATATCCGAAGTATCAATTCCTTCGTTGCTCACGATACCCCATTAAAACACTTCTGCGATTTTCTGGAACCTGCATCCGAAGCTATTCGCAAATATAGTTTAGCAATGGCACAGGAAGGGACTGGAAATGTGAGGATGGATCCGCTGGGGGAGGACGATGCTGTGGAGCTGGCGCAGCAGTATAGATCAGTGAGGGTGGAGGTGCCATCGGTGCCGGAGCCAGTCAGCCAGGTGGAACCAGATCACTGGCACTCGAGGGCTGATAGGTCTATTGTAACGGCGGCGGAGTTGGAGGCTATCCGCGAAAGGTACCAGATTCCGGCGGAAGTGGAGTTGGTGTTGCCAAAGTCAACAGAGCGGCCATCGGACGTGAGGCCAGGGGAGTTCTCCCTCTACGAGGAGGCGCTGAAGGGTGGGTTGCGATTGCCTTTGCCGCAGATTGTGGTGGACGTGCTTAATCGTTTGGACATGGCACCAGGGCAGCTGATGCCCAATTCGTGGAAGATTTTGCTGTCCTGTGCAAGCGTCTGGCCAAAGGCGATGGATGGGGAGGCCATGACGGTGGAGGAATTCTTTTGCTGCTACAAAGCTTCAGGGCAGCAGGAGACTTGGGTGACCTTACAGGCCATGGCGGGAAAGGGCGTGGTGGCGGGGTTACCAACCTCGATCAAAGGTTGGAGGCATAGGTGGTTCTACGTGTCCAACTCTGGAGGGGCTGGGGCACGCAACACGTGGAAGGTGCCGACAAAGTTTGTGGAGTCGAAAGGGGGGGCGGTGATGGAGGAGAGAGTGAGGAAGGTGAAGGAGTGGAGGGAGAGGGAAAAAGTTCGGTGGGACGAGCTCGTTCAGCCATCTGCTCTGTTTGAAGCTGGGTTGGGCCCACAACCGGTCGGGGGAGATCTCGACCGAGCGGAGTTGGAGGCGAAGAGGAAAGCGCAGGAAGCGGAGGATCAGGCCATGCTACTGAGGGCTCAGAAGTTCACAGAGGCCCAAGCCGACCGACCTCCTCGGCCAGTGGTGAGAGAGAGGATTCGCCCTCGGCCAAAAACGTTGGGAGAGAAGGGGTTGGAGGAGTCTGCTCCACGACTGCTTCCAAAAGATCCTCTGAAGGAGAGGTCGGTGAAGGAGATGGAGGCACTGGGGGTGGGGAAGAAGAAAAAGAGGTTGAGGCGGGGTGGGGAGGGGCCCGCTCAGAAAAGAAGAAAGGAGGTAAGGGTGGAAGAGGCCAGCCCGGCCGAGCGAGTGGAGGGTGGTGAGGTGGAGCAGACCCCAGAAGGGGTGGTCGTCTCAGCTGGGGGAGAAGTCCTTGTGACAAAGGATACCCCCGAAATGGCGATAGCCAGTCCGACGGTGGACGTGGTGGAGAAGACCCCAACAAAACAAGTAGAAGCTGGGTTGACTGGGGCTGACCCAAGTGTGAGGTTGGAGAAGACCTCAGTGGTGCCAACAGAAGTTAGGTTGGCTGGGGTGGAGCCAAGTGGGAAGGAGCAGACTCAAAAGGGTTCTGTCCCCCAGGAGGGGGGTTTGGGTCTCAACACCGCCTTCTACCACGCTCGTGCGGTCGCTGGGAGGGTAGAAGGGGAGGTGGGGCCAGCCAGGGCAGGGGCTGACCGTCTGTTGAAGATTGCCGAAGGGTCAGACCTGCGTGCGGCCGCCAGGTTCAATGAAGCCGACCTGCTGAGGGGGTTATGCTCCGCTCAAATGGAGGTAACTGCCCTGGCA
>CM039310.1:27570900-27740900 GCA_022316695.1 Camellia oleifera | reverse complement strand
CCAACTTGCCCTCAGTTGGATTCTTTGTGGCAAGAGTTGCTTCTCTCAAGACAAGGTCGCCAATGGAGAACTCCCGCGGTCGGACTCTGCGGTTGTAGTGTGCTCTCATTTTCTGCTGGTATGTGGCCAGTCTGACAGCAGCAGTCTCTCTGAGTTCCTCAATGAGATCCAGGTCTGCTCGACGGAGTTCTTCGGATGAGGCGAGGTCTGGATGTAGGACCCTGGGGGTGGGCAGACCGACTTCTACAGGGATGACCGCCTCAGCGCCGTATGTTAGGCGAAAAGGGGTTTCCCCTGTAGGAGTCCGGGCAGTGGTTCGGTAGGCCCAGAGTACATGTGGCAGTTCCTCAGCCCAGAGGCCTTTAGCAGCTTCGAGCTTAGTTTTGATGATCTTCAGGAGAGAGCGGTTGGTGACCTCAACTTGGCCATTTGCTTGGGGGTGACCGGGGGAAGAGAAGCATGGTTGAATTTGGAGATCTGCACAAAATTTCCGGTATCTAGCATTGTCGAACTGTTTGCCGTTGTCGGAGACGATGGCCTGAGGGATGCCAAATCTGCAGACAATCGATTGCCAGATAAACTTGGTGGTGTTGCGCTCGGTGATTGTGGCAAGGGGTTCTGCCTCGACCCACTTGGTGAAGTAATCAATGGCAACAATTGCGAATTTGGTCTGGCCTCGACCAGTGGGAAGTGGACCTACCAGGTCGATACCCCATTTGGCGAACGGGTAAGGGCTGCAAAGAGTGATCAACTCGGCGGGGGGAGCATGGGGGATGTTGGCGAAGCGCTGGCACTTGTCGCATTTCAGGACGAAATCAGAGGCATCTTTGCTGAGGGTCGGCCAGAAGTAGCCTGTGCGGAGCACTTTGTGTGCGAGAGACCTGCCACCCGAATGATTACCGCAGATTCCTTCATGGATCTCTTGCATTACATAGGTTGCTTGGGCGGGATTGAGACATCGCAGGTATGGTCGTGAGAAACCGCGCTTGTAAAGAACACCGTCGACCAGGGTGTAGTTGGCCGATCGGGCTCTGACCTTGGCCGCCTGCTGTTGGTCATCTGGGAGTTCGCCAGTGGTCAAGAAGATGAGGATGTCGGATGCCCAAGGGATGGGTTCTGTCTGAAGGAATTGCACTTCTTGTAGGTCGGGTGAGATGGCTGGGTGAGTCAGGTATTCGAGGCGGACTCCATGGCTGAGGTCGGATTGGTCGGCGGAAGCCAGTTGAGCCATCTCATCTGCTTTGGAGTTTTCCGCCCTAGGTATGTGTCTGATTTGGAAGGTGTTGAAGAGACGAACAAGGGTGAGTGCCATGTCCCTGTAAGTCCGCATTGTGGTATCCTTCGCATCGAATTCACCCGTGATCTGGCTGACGATAAGTTGGGAGTCACTGAACACTCTGATGTGGCTAACACCAATGTCTTTGGCTAGACGAAGTCCGGCTATCAATGCTTCGTACTCGGCCTCGTTGTTGCTGGCCGCAAACAAGAGGCGGAGGGCACATTTGAAATATCCCCCTTCGGGGGATGTGAGGATGAGGCCAGCCCCGCTTCCCTCCCTGCGAGACGAGCCATCGACGTTGAGTGTCCAACAATGAGGATCTTCGGGCTCTGGTGGAGTTGGTACGGGTGGAGGGTTAGTGGTTGGGGCTGGATTGGTAAATTCCAAGATGAAGTCGGCCACGGCCTGCCCCTTGATTGCTGTCCGGGGGCGATAAGAGATGTCGAACTGGCTTAGCTCTACTGACCACTGCATTAGTCTTCCTGAGAGCTCGGGTTGCTGCATGACCTTCTTCAGAGGCTGGTCGGTGAGGACCACTATTGAATGGGCTTGGAAGTAGGGGCGGAGTCGTCTCGAGGCAGTGACTAAGGCCAGGGACAGCTTTTCTAACAAGGGGTAGTTCTGCTCCGCCCCCCTTAGAGCCCTGCTGATGTAATAGACTGGCCGTTGGACTGACCCGTCCTCTCTGATGAGCGCTGCACTGATTGCAGTGGTTGATACTGCAAGGTATAGGAAGAGGGGCTCGCCGGTGATTGCCTGTGAGAGAAGGGGAGGGTTGGCCATGCACTGTTTCAACTGTTGAAAAGCCTCTTCTGATTCAGTTGTCCATTCAAAAGTCTGCCGCAGGACTTTGAAGAATGGTAGGCATTTATCCGTTGCACGGGAGATGAAACGGTTAAGGGCTGCCACTCTGCCGGTGAGCCTTTGGACCTCTTTAACGGTTTTGGGTGACTGCATCTCAATCAAGGCCTTGATCTTCTCAGGGTTGGCCTCGATGCCGCGCTGACTGACCATGAAACCCAGGAACTTGCCAGATCCCACTCCAAAAGCACACTTCTCAGGGTTGAGCTTCATTTGATATTTGCGGAGTGTGGCGAAAGTCTCTCGCAGGTCGGTGAGGTGGTCAGCGGAGAGTTTGCTCTTAACCAGCATGTCATCCACATACACTTCCATGTTTCGCCCGATCTGATGGTGGAAGACTGTGTTGACCAGACGTTGGTAGGTGGCCCCAGCATTCTTGAGTCCGAACGGCATGACACGGTAGTGGTAAGTGCCCCGATCGGTGATAAAAGATGTGTGTTCCTGGTCGGATAAGTGCATCACGATCTGGTTGTACCCTGAAAAAGCATCCATGAAGCTGAGCATTTGATGACCAGCCGTGGCGTCGACCAGTAGATCAATGCGGGGAAGAGGGTAGCTATCTTTGGGACATGCTCGGTTCAAATCGGAGTAGTCGACGCAGAGACGCCACTTGCCATTGTTTTTGCGGACCAGGACCACGTTGGACAGCCACTTAGGATAGTCCACGTTTCGGATAAACTGGGCCTCAAGAAGTTTGTCAACCTCTGCAGCTATGAGATTGTTGCGCTCTGGATGGAAAATGCGTTGCCTTTGTCGGTAAGGTCGGAAGTGAGGCTCGATACTGAGGCGGTGGGTTATAAAAGATGGGTCGATGCCCGGCATGTCTGCATGAGTCCAGGCGAAGACGTCTCTGTGTTCAGTCAGGAGAGCGGTGAGGTCGGCTTTGGCTTGGGGAGGCAGTTGGCTGCCGATTTTAGCAGTTTTGAGTGGGTTGGTGGGATCAATGTTAACTTCCACGAGTTCCTCCACAGGTTCGCCTCTGATCAGTTCGTCCTCATCGCGGACGTCAAGTCCTTCAATGATCATTGCCTCCTTCAGTTTGACCTCTTTAAGTGAGGCCACATAACATTCTCTGGCGATGGTCTGTTCTCCTCTCACTGTTCCGACCCCAAAATCAGTAGGGAACTTGAGGGCAAGGTGGTAGGTGGATGTAATGGCCTGGAAGGCATTGAGGGCGGTGCGGCCGAGGATGACATTGTAAGCGGAGGGGCAGTCGACAACAAGGAAAGTAAGCAACTTCGTGGTCTGCCGTGGGTACTCTCCAATGGTGATGGGGAGATCGATGGAGCCGATCGAGGTCACCCGGTCACCGGTAAAACCAACCAGAGGAGTTTGGAGTGGGGACAAGCCTTCTTCCCCGATCTTCAGCTGGCGGAAACAGTTTAGGAAAATGATGTCCGACGAGCTGCCATTGTCAATGAGGACTCGTCTGACTTTATAATTGGGGAGGACAGTGGAGATGACAAGGGGATCATCGTGAGGATAACGGATGCCTGCACAGTCGGCGTCCGTGAAGGTAATGGGCTCTGTCCACTGCTTAGGTTGCTTGGGGGGTCGGTCGACCGTGGCCACTGTCGTGTCCGAGCCCTGTCGTATCTTTCTAAGTTCTGCCCTCTGAGCTGAGCGTGATGGTCCCCCACAAGCAAGACCACCTGAAATAACTCTGATTTCACCAACTGGCGGAGGCGGATTTCCTTGAGGCCGAGGTTGTTGGTGAGGTCGGTCATGCCCCTGGTCTGGTTGAGCTGGTCGCCGTGGGGGGGTATGCCTGCGATCGTCTCTGTGGGGCTCGGTCCTTTGTCTTTGCTGAGGACGGGTATCTGTGAACCGGCTCAGGCGCCCCTGGCGAATGAGGGTCTCTACTTGGTCTTTGAGGCTGATGCAGTCGTCGGTGTTATGGCCATGATCTTGGTGGAAGCGGCAATACTTAGACTGGTCTTTGCGGCTGGAGGGGTTCCGTGGAGGAAGAGGCCACTTGAGGGGGTAGTCCCGTTGGATTTGGTTAAGAACTTGTTCCATGGGTGTATTGAGGGGGGTATATTGCTCGAACCGACCGGGGGGTCTGGTTGGGGCCGGCCGATCGGCACGAGGGGGTCGGTCAGCATAGCGGGATGTTTGGTTATGAGACCGGGTGTTGCTGGGTTCTTGGTCTTTTCTTTTTTCTCTAGGGGTCAGATATTTAGTTGTGGATTCCTGCCGAGCGGCTAGAGAGTCCTCGGCGTTCATATACTTCTGGGCTTTGGAGAGCAAGGTTGCCATGGATGTCGGGGGGTTCTTGGAGAGAGAGAAGAGGAAATCGGATGACCGCAGACCAGCCATGAAGGCTGTGAGGATGACCTTATCGTCATTTTCAGCAACTTGTAAGGCTTCGGTGTTGAAGCGAGTGACAAAGCTGCGTAGTGACTCCCCCTCGGTCTGACGGATGTTGAGGAGTTGGGTCGCCGGACGTCGCTGGCGTTGGGCTCCAATGAAGTGGCTCAGGAAAGAGTCACTGAGGTTTTGAAATGTAGAGACCGAATCTGGAGGCAACTGGCTGAACCATAGCCGAGCCGATCCCTTTAGGGTCACGGGGAAGGCTCGGCACATGATTTCGTCGGGGAAAGCATGGAGGATCATGAGTGTTCGGTAGGTTTCCAGGTGGTCGACGGGGTCGGTTGTTCCGTCGAAGGGGTCGATGGTAGGCATTTTGAACTTGGGGGGTAGGGGTTTGTCGCGGATGGAGGCGACGAAGGGGGAGTTTGCTGTGGTGGAGGGCTTGTGTTGGATGTTTTGCATGACCCCTTGGAGCTGGAGTTTCATGGCTCGGAGTTCTGCGTCCCAAAGAGGAATGTTGTCTCCTCCAGAGGGGGATAGATGTTGAACGCTGCTGGCTTCTCCCTCGGGAGCTGGGGCTATGACTGAGGGACGTGGGGGTGGAGGAGGAGGATGTATATGTGGGTGAGGGGGCTGCAAGCCCCCAGAGTTGGGAGGATTGGGTTGCGGGACAGTATGGCCTGGGACTTGTTCTGGATGGGAGGGAATATCTGGAGGTGGTGGGGGAATAGGGAGGTTCCGTTGGAGCAGGGCGTTGATTAAGGCCTGGTTTTGTTCAGCCATACGGTTGATGCTGTTGGTGAGCTCGATGAAGTACTGTGGTGGGTTGTTCGGATTGGGAGGGTCGGTCTGGTGATCAGCAGCATTGTGGTGGGAAGCCATGGATCTGGTCGTTACCATGCACGTGACGGATGAGGTGAAAAAGGTTGTTGGAAAAGGGTCTCCGGCGGCAATGAACACAACTGGCGCACGGATAAAACCACTTCCCACAGACGGCGCCAACTGATGATACAGTGAGTCCACGTGGATGGGTTGGACCGATCCAAGCTCCTCTAGCCCACTGGATAACCTGCAAACAAGTTCAATCGGGGAACGGGGTAGTCCCCCGGCGAACCCTCCGGTGTATGAATTAGAGAAGGTGGTAGACAGAAAATGTAGAAAAAGAGAGATAGAGAGATAGGAGATGAAAAACTTAACTTTCTTCTTCTCTTCGAGTTTAGCTTATATCCAACCGTAATCATTTCACTGTCTCTGTCGTTCTGATTGTCTCCGCCGAAAGCTTGAGGCGTGGTTTGCCTTGTTCAGGGCGAGGGGGTGTGATTCCGGCTGAGAGGTGTTGTCGTAATAAATGCTGTGATGGGCTGCATTAATGGTGATGTGTTGTGGCAATAACTTTGCAGATCTTTGTCTGCTGACGTGGCCTGCTCTGCGTCTGCCACTTGTCCGAGCATCATTGGTCTTTCCTGTCCAGTTGGACTCCAGCTGTGTTGGGTTTGGCTAACCGGGTTGTATAATGGGGTTTGAATGGTGGGCCGTGGGCTCTATGGGCCTATCCCTGTCAGGTACGATTGGGGAAGGTCAGCTATGAGCCCCCCTCTCGTCCGATCTGAAGATCGGCCTCTACTAACCATGATATCTTGTTTTGAAAACGTTATGTGCTCTTATTCCGGTTATTAGCCTAGATTTACTATGGGATGCGCACAACACAAAAGTATAGACTAGATCGCCTAATTTGGAACAAAGCATTGCATATCCGCTCAATTGAAAGATGGTTTGAAATTTGCTACCCGTAAGTAGGCTAAAATACGGATTTCAATGAGTTGTTCCAACTCAAACAATCCAACCTTCACCCGTAAGCATTCAGGCAGTTCATCAAATAAGCATTTAGCCACATGGTAAGCATGTTGTCATGTTAACATTCACACTCATGCAAGATGCTAAAGCATGAATACTTACATCGTACTCCGAGCCAAAACAAAGAACACGTTAGCAATCATGCATGATCCAAGTCTATGTTAAGTGGCTAATGCAACGCATACAGAATGCCACTAGAATAGGCTCGGCTAATCCTAGGATGGCATGTGGGATGCAACAAGTAGCACGTATTTAAGTTAGGTTTGGAATACTATGCTGTTAGCATGATGCGTCGAGCCCGGTGCATGCAATACTGATGAATAATGCACGCATGCATAGCATAAGGATGCTAAATTAAACATGTCCTAATACTAACCATCAAAAGCAGGTAAGTAAAAGGGAGAAAGAAGTGGGGGTTGGAAGACATGCACACACGCACCCACACTTATTACAAATTTGCCCTCACTCAGAGAGACCGAAAGAATAATACAGATTTAACTAACCTACAAGCTAATTAAATATTACAGACCAATTAAACTAGTTAAGCAAATTAACTAATCTAATAAAACAGTAAACAGCCTTGGGAAGAGGGCCCAATGCAATGCGTGCTTGGCTCCACTCGGAAGTCCACTGCTATGCACAAGTTGCCTCTGTCCACACTGTTTTCCTTCTCTGATCATTGCAAAATTCCCAAGGTGCACTCTATAAACCTTGTGGGATACCACCGGCCAAGGTAAATGGTCACCGACCAAAGGAAATGATCATCGGCCACTGGTTAAGATATCGGCCACCAATTATTGGTCGGTCGGCACTAAAGATGGCCGGCCGGTCAAATCTTCCTGCAGAATCCTATTTTGACAGCAACAGAGGACAAAACAAGGCATAGCAATGTATTTCAAGCAAATGTGTGCACCAACACATCCCTTATCATGTTTATGACTCAAAGGGACATGGTTCTCGGTTCTCGGTTCTCGGATCGTACATATCCATGCGTGAGGGCCCAAGAAACCAAGTTATGCACTTTGATTTCAAATGAAATGCACATAAACAAAGAAGGGGCTCAACCTCTATCATACTCAATTCAAGAGGCTAAGCATGCATGTCAATGTAATGCAACCTAGACATATGAGCTAGTATGCAACATGAACAATGCGAACAAGCATACAAGGCATGTAACAATCATGCTAACCAATAAGTATGCCAAATACAATGGGGATGTTCAAGCATGTAAGCAAGCATGTGATTTTATTCAATCATGCCACAACACATGGAGCAAACATGTTAAACAACCTAAACATGTGACAACACACAAGGTGAGCATGCAACAACATGCGAACTATGGACTTAAACTAATTTGGGCAGCTCTATACTAAGTCCAAAACAGTGGCCAACATGCTCAAGAATGAAGGCAAAATGACATGCAAACATGCATGCACACAAGGACCAACACTTAGGCATATAGAAACAACTCTCAAGCACACTTAAGAGGATGCAAACATGGACAAATGGCATGCATTATAAGCTCTGAAAATCATGTTAGAGAAGGTGTCAAACCAATCTACAATGCAAGCTAGGCATGCCACCAAACCCATGGACTTAAACCATGGCCATATGACATATGAAGCAAATGACCAAAATGAACTAAAACAATCCTAAATCATGCAAAAGTAAGCCCTAAAAACCACTTAGATGGCATCTAAATGATCTAATCCTAGAGGCATACACAATGGCACAAACATGAAGCAAGAAACACCAACCTTTTAAAGCATGAAAGGGGCATCAAATGCAAGCATACGAGCATATCATGAGGATTGAAATGACATGACAAGTGATTCCAAACCATTGAAATGATGCAAGGATGGCATGCTAGAGGGGTCAATGCTTAAGGCATACAAGAGAGGTTGCATGGTAACTATACAAAACAAAGCATGGACAACCCGAATGACCAAAAAAAAACCTCAAACACATCAAAACATGCATATAAGCTTCACAAAGCTAAGCCAAAATCATGCTAGAAACAAGGCTCAAAGCACAAGGCATGTTAAGGCAATTCATGACATTACAAGACACGTATGCTAAGCAAGCATGGTGTACCTAAACCAAGTAAAAACAGAGCTATCTTATGACATAATAAGCACCAAAAATAGCTAAGGCATGGCCATCATACACTTAAACAAGATGTTCACACATGAGGCTTAAAAGGCCATTGTTGAAGACAACAAGGAGAGGGGGTGGCCCTCTCCTTCTTAGGACCTTAAGGCACCATCCTCACCACTAAAATCCCTCAAGATTTCAGTGGTGAGGAGGCCCAAACAAGGTGGTCCCGGAGCTCACCAAAATAGCACAAAATAGGGCCTAACAAGGCTTATGAGGGGTCAAACAACCCCAAAAAACAAAACACTCTTAAACAACTATTTAAAGCACTGAAAAATAATAATTTTATTAGTTATATACAAAGTCTAAAAATAGTTGCAAGATAGGCTAAAAGACTATGCAAAAATGGGGAATAAAGGGTGAAGTTCTTACCCTTGATGACCCTCTTCACAAAAAATGCTCCACCTGGTTCTTCAAGCTTGAATCCACCCAAGAACACCAAGAATAGCTCTCTGGCCCCTCAAAAACCAAGAGAAGGTGTAACTCTATGTGTTTGTGTGCATTAGTAAGACTAAAACACCTTAAGGCAAAAGAGAGATATAGAGATAGAATAGCTACAACTATGACCTAACCCTAACTCAGAGCTCCCTCTGTATTTTTTTTGTGTAACCCTAATAGAGGGAGAAGAGGCTCCCTTTTATAGAGCTCACTCTTGCAAAGCTTCTCAAGTAAGCTAGTCAAGAAGGAGATCCCTCCATACACGTATATGGAGGGGAGCAAAGGTGTATGCCAACTAGCACAGCTGGCATAAAAATATCTACAAAAGTAGATGCACAGTGATCGGCCGGCCAAAAATGCAATTTGACCAAAATAGATGGCCGGTCGACTACAAAGAGTGCCGGTCGGCCAAACATTTGGCCGGTGGCAACAAACTAGTGGCCGGTGGCCTCAAGCCATGGCGAGTGATGTGTGGGGATGGTCAACAAGCCATTCCCTGCCCCTCAAAGGCAAAACACAGGTGTTTGGTGCAAAAGCAAACACAAAACAGTCGAGTCGAGAGATCCTGAGGCAAGGCGCGTGGCCGAGACCTCCGGGAACTCAGGACGAACACAAACATAGATGATCACCTAGTGTTCAAGCGGTGACTTCCAAGTCTTGAGGACGGTCAAAAATGGGGTGTCTACAGTTGCCCCTCTTTGACAGAACTCGAAAGTCATAAGAATGACGGGAGTGAATGTCAAAGCTCAGAGACGACTCATTTTTGACAAGGCCGAAGACTTAGACAAAGCGTGCAAGACAAACAAGATATGCGCCCGAAGGTAGGGGCAAAATGCAACTGACAATGCAAGAAGCCGAACATAACTTATGATCATGCAAAGAAAGCTGTAACGAATCATAATAATGCAACAGTTTTAAGCTAGCACAAACCAAACTACACCACAATGCAGAAATGATGTAAGAGAATTATGCAATTCTTGATATGTCTCACTCAGAGAATACAATACCTGTGCGGCTCGTCTGGTTGCACCAACTTCAAATGAACCGTACATACAATATCGTGCCTGAAAGAGAAAGAAAACTCAACAAGTACAATATTGTTAGCAACATGCATAACAATGCAATCGAAAGCTGCGTGATAACGCAAGTGTAGGAGTGCATGACAATGTGATTTGAAACAAACATAACAATGCTATGAAGGCGCGAACACATGTAAGTAAAGAACATGGGACAACGTGCGCAATGTGTGAAGATGTAGACACATGTAAGTAAAGTATACGCGACAACGTATACAATGTGTATAAAATGAACTTGAACACATGTAAGTAAAGCATAACACGACAACGCATGCAATGTGTATAGGAACTCGAACACATATAAGTAAAGCATAACGCGACAACGCATGGAATGTTTATAGGAACTCAAACACATATAAGTAAAGCATAACGCGAAAACGCATGCAATGTGTATAGGAACTTGAACACATATAAGTAAAGCATAACGCGACAACGCATACAATGTGTATAGGAACTCGAACACATATAAGTCAAGCATAATGCGACAACACATGCAATGTGTATAGGAACTTGAACACATATAAGTAAAGCATAACGCGACAACACATGCAATGTGTATAGAAACTTGAACACATATAAGTAAAGCATAACGCGACAACGCATGCAATGTGTATAGGAACTTGAACACAAATAAGTAAAGCATAACGCGACAACGTATGCAATGTGTACAACAATACAAAAGGGGAGCAAGGGGGTTAGCAAAGGGTAGTAAGGGTTATTTACGTCCACACGCGGCACCCAAATGTAGAAGAGTTAGATACGTCCACACACGGCACGCGAGTGGAGAAAAGTTAGTGACGTCCACACGCGGCACGCGGGTGGAGAAAATTTAGTAACGTCCACACGTGGCATGTGGGTGGAGAAAAGTTAGTGACGTCCACACGCGGCACGCGAGTGGAGAAAAGTTAGAGGGGTGCGAGACAATTCACATGAAATATGCAATAATGCGAGAGATTGACATGCATGATAATGCGAATGGAAGATGCCTGACAATGCGCGTTGTTTGAAATGCATGACAATGTAAATGAAAGATGCGTGACAATGTAAGTTACTGAAATGCATGACAATGCAAACTATTGGAATGCACGACAATGCAAATGAGGCACGCATGACAATGCATGAATTGAAATGCATGACAATGCATGATCATTAAAATGCACAACAATGCAAATTATGACACGCATGACAAAGCATGAATTGGAACACATGACAATGCGTGTAATCGAAATGTATAACAATGCATGATTTTTGAAATGCATGACAATGCAACTTATTGGAATGCATGACAATGCAAATAAACTCAAATGCGCGTTACAACGCACGTTTCTTGAAATGCATGACAATGAAAACTATTGGAATGCATGACAATGCAAATGAACTCAAATGCGCGTTACAACGCACGTTTCTTGAAATGCATGACAATGCAAATTATTGTTTTTTGTTTTGTTTTTTGAATGCATGACAATGCATGATGAAGGGAAAACATATGATAATGCATTTTTGTGTTTTTGTTTTTGAAATGCAAATGATGCATGTTGTTTTTGTTGTTTTCTTTCTTTTTTTGAAGTGCAAATGCATGATGATACATGATTTTGAAACGCGCGACAACGCGCGGCTTTTGAGATGCATGACAAATGCAAATGATCTTGGAATGCGCGACACCACGCGACTTTTGAAATGCATGACAATGCAACTTATTGGAATGCGCGACACCGCAAATGAACTCAAATGCGCGTTACAACGCACGTTTCTTGAAATGCATACCAATGTAAACTATTGAAATGCATGACAATGCAAAAGAACTCAAATGCGCGTTACAACGCACGTTTCTTGAAATGCATGACAATGCATGTGAAGTGCGCATGACAATGCGACATAAGAATGTGCATATTAACGCAAGTATGGCATGCGCATGACAATGCGAGATGTGTGCATAACGAGGCGAGTGAGATGGCGTATAACCAACGCGCGTTTTACGACAAATCGTTGTAACATATGCATGTGGGGCAACTTTTGAATCTCTTAGAAGACAAAAGGATACAAAAAGGATACACCATGCACGTACTCGAGTGCTTTGCATAGAAAACACGGTCCGAGGTCAAAACGGAGTCCGGTTGAGCTTTGGAAATGCACTGTCTTGCACTGTCTTGAGTAATGGAGGCCCCAAACCACATATCTGACCCAAACAAGGTTGTAGGAGGCTCATCGGCCATCATAGGAGGTCACCAGCTGCCCACCAGCCATAAAAAGGTTCCATCGGCCAAAAATTTGGCCGACCGGCCAACAGTGTGGCCGACCGGCCAAAAGTGCCTGATTTGGGGCAGTTTGGTCTTTTGGCCTCGGGTCTTTTAAAATAGGGCCTCTAGCCCTATTTTCTTCACTTGTTCTTGGTCGAAAACTCTCTCCCTCTCTCTCTAGATCATTTTCCTTCCTTCATTTCTTCATTTTCTTGTGTTTTCAACACTTTTTCGTCGTTCGATTCGCGAATACCTCGTCGTTTTGGACATTTTGAACCGAATGAAACTTTGTTTCGGTGTCTCTTTTTTTATTTTCACCTCTTAGGGTTTGTTTCCCTCGAGTTTCTCTTGGTTTCCGTGCCTTTTCCATATTTCAGCTTTTTCGGCCATTTTTCGCCCTCCCAGGGTTGACTTTTCGGTTGACCTTTCATATTCTCGCCCGGTTTCCACATTTCTGGCCATTTTCACACTCTCTCTGAGATGGCAGACGATCTTCCACAGGGCGGGACTCCTCCGGAGCATGAGATGGATCCGAGGCCGAGCTCTTGCCCTTGAGCGTCCGCCCGTTCGACCCGGCGATCTACCGGCCGGCGATTCACGTACTGCCTCCCGACGGACTTCGCCAGTTCCAGAGTTTCGATAGGACGGTGGCTCCAGAGCTTCTCTTGCGCGAGCCGGAGTCACATCTATCATACGATGCTTCCGAGGTATGTTCTTCCCCTTTTCATTTTCTGCAATGTAGAACACTTAACTGCCATAGTTGATTATGTTCTTTAACTGCTTAGCCCGGATACACCGATACACTGCGTGCTGTAGTTGACTGTGAACACACTTGTACTTGATGACATCTGTTGAATCTGAACACGTGCACACATACTGTATTTGCCCTAAACCACTCAAACACACTGACACATCATACACTGTAGTTCACTGCGAGCACACTGGCACCCGATGTCTGTTTGAACTTGAAAAATGCGCACACACGCTATATTTGTACTAAACCACTCGAACATACTGACACGTCACATGTTGTAGTTTATTGCAAGCACACCGACACTCGATGTCTGTTTGATTTTGAAAAACGTACACACACGCTATACATGTACTGAACCACTCGAACATACTGACACGTCACATGTTGTAGTTTACTGCAAGCACACCGGCACCCGATGCTTGTTTGATTTTGAAAAACATGCACACACGCTATACCAGCATCAATTTTGACTGTGCTTCAAAACTGTACATTTTATATTGCTTCGCAATTGTTTGCTTTTGAATACAGGGAGATTCCCATGCCTTTCGGGGGGCATGGGAATGTCGCTGCCCGCGATTGGTACATGGAGTTACCCGATGTGGTCCGCCACATTGTAGACCAGGCCGGCTTCGGCGTCTTCTGTAGAGGACTCTCCCGGTTTACTGCGAGCAGGCCTTTTCTTGCCGCTCTGCTGGAGAGGTGGTGGGATACCACTGACTCCTTTCACTTCTTTGTCGCGGGAGACATGATGATGACTCCCTATGACTTCTCGATGTTCACCGGTATCGGGGTAGGAGGTGATCCGATCCCCTTCGACACCGATATGGATTAGTGGGAGGCCGCTCAGGTTTACTTGCTCGGCGAGATGCCGCCTCTTGCGCGTCCCGGCTTCGTCAGATATTCATGGTTCGAGAGCCACTTCAGGGTTCAACCAGGCTTGGCCGAGGAGGCACCGATGGCTCAGAAGGAGGTGGAGCAGTATGCCCGCGGCTTCCTCATGTTTCTGCTGGGGACGACGATTTTCGCCGATCGGGCGAACACCGTGCCTCTCTGTTTGTTGAGTGCGCTAGTGGACGTCACGCGGATCCTGCGTTACGACTGGGGTGGCGCAGCCCTGGCCACCCTGTACGGATACATGAGCTCAGTCTCTCGTTGCAGCGGGCAGTTACTCGGCGGCTACTGGCGGGCTTGGGAGGTACATCTTCTTTTCTGCTTTACATTTTCTATACTCTGTACACTGCACACACTGCGGTCTGCTTCACGCTGACTGTATACCACACATACGGCACACATATACTCTATTTTACACTGACTGTACACTACACACACTATACACTCTGCACAATACACTGCACAATATACGGTTCTACAATTTCTGCTTTATTCTGTATTTTGCTTTATTTGATAAGCATACTGATATTCGCTCTACAATTGTGGGTCTACGCCTACTTTTCGAGACTCGCACCAGTGCCAGACGTGGAGACCCCTCTCGGCGTGCCATTCTCCCGACGCTTCGATGTGAGATGCGTGCGGAGACCCCGGGAGACGTTCATATTCTTTCACCGCTACTTTGACACCATCACCCCCGCAGAGGTATGTTCAACTTTAGAGTTTATTTAAGCTTCGCTTTACACTGTATTTTCAATAACAGTAGATAACAAACTGTATGTCATTTACAGATCACCTGACAGCCTTGGGCTCCATTGCCAGCCGTGATTCGGAAGCGATTTGTCGGTGTGGAGAAGACTGTATGCTTCAGGATCTTGCTGGAGGGCCCAGTCTGTCGGGCTTGGTACCTGGGTGAGCGCTTTCTACGCCAGACCCTGGGTTTGCCAGAGCAGGTAGTCCCGGTTCATCCTCCTGAGCATATGAGGGATACCGAGAGGCTCACCCCTGAGCAGATGGCCGACTACACAATCGGCTGGGATGCGATACGCTTCAGAGGCATAGGCAACTACTCAGAGTACGTTCGGATGTATATCATGCGGCCTTTGAACAGTGGCCATCGAGTTGAGAGAGAGAGAGGCCTGCAGCACCGGTAGCTGGAGCGGGAGCATGGGAATGGACATCGAGGACGGCTCGAGTCCGTGGCAGGAGTGGAGCTCGGAGGGGACGGGGGGCTAGTTGGCTAGCACTGCCCACGACGATGACATGCAGGGGGCGGGGTGGGAGCAACTTACCAGATTCCTATTGCTCTCCCTCCGGCTGATCATGAGTTAGTCGGGTTCTATGGCTTACCTCTGGTATGTACTACTGCATTTTGCATTCTGCACAGTCATTTCATTTCGATTCATTTGATATTTCGCAGAAAACTGAGACTCCTAACACTTTTGCAGGCTTCCTCCGAGTACACTCACTAGTCCCTAGAGTTGACTGCTTCGGTGATGGGGATGCTTCAGCAGAGCCTCGACCTTCTGGCCATTTACAGTATTCCGGTATGTTCTTCTGACCACGGTCTCAAATCATACATAAATTGTTTCACATAATCTGATGCACAACACAACACTTGATACACGGTCCTCACGGCGCCTGACACATTGTAGCCCACAGACTGTTCACAGCACTACTCACGGCATTCATACACTGTACTCATACACTGCATTCTGCATTGATACACTGCTCACAACATTCACATACTATATTCATACACTGCATTCTGTACTGATACACTACTCACAGTATTCGTACACTGCATTTTGCACTGATACATTGCCCACAGTATTCACACACTGCATTTGTATACTGCATTCTGTAGCATACTGATGCGTTTGCCATTTGTACTTTTCAGCCTCCCTTCCAGCTTCCTACTGTAGGAGGTGCTTTAGCTGGACCTTCTGCTCCTACTCGAGACGACAGAGTATACCCCCGCACCAAAGCGGGGCGCACTCACATTGGGAGTAGCTCACGGGTACCAGTCCCTGATGACGATGAGTCCGAGGCGGAGGCGGAGTCATTTGAGGAGGAGACCGGAGATGGCACTAACTCAGGCTCAGATGATGACGCTGATGACGATGCTCCTGGACCTTCGTCCAGGAAGAGGACGAGGACAGACCTTTAGGCCTGAGGCCACTTGACATTGATCCAGATTTTTGCTACTTTTATTCTTTTTTGTTTTGTACTTTTCCTTTTTTTTTTTGCTAGTAGCTAGAGTACCTTGTACTGCCGCAGGCAGATTTTGTTTTCTCCAAAACTTTGTACTTGAAAAAGATGATGAAATGAAACAAAGCTTTTTATTTGAAAAAGTGTTACATTTTGGTACATTTTCATGCTTCGCATTGCATCACATCACATCACATAACAATGTACATAGAATTGATCTCCTGTCTGAAAGTCAAACATTTGTATTGTAATAACCAGGTAACGAACCGGCCAATGGCAAAACAACTCATACAACCCACTGCTTAGTCTGAACACTCGGCCCATACTCTGCTGGGAATTAATCTACATGTAGGCCATTCTGTTTATTCTGCACACGGCAAACCCTGAACAAACAGTCCAATCTAACAAGACAGAATGCATAGGTAGAATCGACTGAAGTTGAAGCACGCTCAGATGCCCCAAATCTTCCCTTTTTTCTTTTGCTTCACATAAATGTGGAAAATGGCATAGCACTCTGAGCACAGCATGATTAAAAACTTTTTTGAAATTGAAAAAGGGTTTTTCAAACCAGGGTATTGAGCCTACAACTGAACACAGTAAAAAGACTCAAACAGAAAGTACGCGACCTAATCACAACGAGACATGCTCGGAAAAGACTCAAAACAAAAGTTGAGGTAAGCAAAACAAAAGACATCGACATACAGACGTGGTTACAAAAAAAAAATGAAAAACCTTAAATCACGAGGAGCCAGTTCCTTCGGGCATTATTTCCCACCCTTTCTCATTTGTGATTCTCACATCACTCGGCCCTCAGGCTCGATTTTTTTTCTCAAAACCCTTTTGCTCACTTTTCTCTTGACTTACACCTCTCTATTCTTTAATCTCTCATTTTCCATCCCTCGCCAGGGTGATTGATAGATGAATAGGAAGTTGTGGGTTCACGCCCAACACTATTAGCTCGCGGCTATTTCCTCCCGGGACATCTAGTCGATGTTCCGGATGGAGTATCTTGATCCATTCCAAATTGTGCTTCGCACTTGCCTTGATACCTTGTTGCTTGGAGGTTGTTGAGAGCTTTCAGCCCTTTACTGACAGCTTCAATTGTGTCTTCTTCTGGCGAATAGAGTGCCCTTCTGGCAAGTATTGACAATCGGAGGAAAGACAAGGAGCCTGACTCAATTGTGCCCCCAGTTCATCATTTTGACCATTTTTTGTTTTGGTTTTATACTAAAACAGTTTTGACCAAGGTGAGAGTTAGATTAACATACTTGTTCGATTTTTGATTTGAAAATCATGCGAGTTAGGCTATGAGCACTGAAAATTTTCATTTCTTGGGTTCAAGAAAATGGTCCAGTTTTGGAAAAGATGGAATAATTTTCGAGAAAATAGTCAACCTCAGTAAAAATTCTCAAAAACTATTTTTGCAAACGGTCAATGCTCAACGAGTACGGAACTTACTCTTGAGATGCGCAACCTTGGATCGGAGGTAATGGATTGCTTGAAAGAGCTGCACGGCAACGGAAAGTTGCCCCTGGTTTGAATAGCGACTCATGGCAACGGAAAGTTGCCCCTTGTTTGGATGACACTGCAGCATTTTGTAAACAGTCCTCATTAGTGATGATCACGACCGAACTCTCGGACACAGAGACGACGAAGATGGTCAGAACCAATATATGGACACAGTCACTTTGAAAGCGTTGGCGGCTGGACTTCAGGATGAAGTTGTCTACGTATCCCAAACATGGGAATCAAACCTTACGTAGTTTCGGTGTCACAATCGAACTATCGGGTTCAGAGAAGGTAAGGATGATCAAAACCATTACGTGGACTAAATTGCTTTGAAAGCGTTGGGGGCTGGACTTCAGAATGAAGTTGCCTACGTATCCCAAACATGAGAATCAAGCCTTACGTAGTTCTGGTTAAGGTACACTCGGGTATTTTAACCTTCACTTTTTTTTTTAGGCTCTAACTTTTGCCAAGGTGCCCGTTGTGGGTTTTCGGCCTTGCGAGCTTCTGTTTTTCTTTTCTTTTCAATTTTTTTCTTCTTTTTTTCTTCTTTTTCTTCTTTTTTTTCTTTTTTTTTTCTCTTTGTATATATTTTTTCTTGCTCTAACTTTTGCCTGGGTCGCCCTTCCGGGTTTTCGGCCCAGCGAGCCTCTCGAAGGGTAAAAGTGTAACAAGTCCATGCCAAATGGTTTTAGAGTTTTGAAGCCATCCGTATCCAGGAGAGTGGCTGTTGTTATTGATTTGCAAAAGGATTCATCTTCGGCTCTTTGAGTACATCGGACACTTTGCCCCTAGTTTAAGGGGTGCTTCTGTTCTAGCTTCACAAGCTTCTTCCGGCGGGATCTGATCTTCTTGATTTGACTTTGATGCCTCTTGTTCGAGGGCTGCTTCAAATCTGGCCACACAGGTCTCTCTTGATGATTGATCGTTGAACGTTCTGAATTGGTTCAACGTTTGAAAACAAATAGATTGAATCTTGATGCTGAGAGCGATCCTAGGCTGCACAATCTCAAGAGCGATTCCACATAGGTCTTCATAGGACCGCGCAAAACATTTTGTTTTTAAAGTTTTTACGAAAGCGACAAATCACTCGCGTTGAAGATAGTGTGGAACTAATCTGGATTAAGCTAGGGTCCTTCTCAGTACTCATGTTAACAAACATGATTTCATTCATTAAAAGCTTAGCATGCCTCACTTTCTTTCAAATTGATCAAAGTTTTGTAAAACCCGAGGAATTCCTTTCTCTTCGTTTTCATCACCACAGTGTTCAAAAACAGTTTTGAAAAACTTAGGTCAATACAATGAGTTTAGAGCACAGAAGAGTAAGTGAGATGCTCTGCTGTTTCATTCAAACAATAAGTACGGAAACATGATAGCTGCAGCTGTTTCATTCAGATTTCCTGGTTGCAATTGGCTCCATAGCAGAGACAGACTCAAAAGAAAACAAAAACGGTGTTCGAGGCAACAACCCCAGAATCACCTGACATTCTATACAAGGGGACTGACTCGCTACAACAAGACATACCCTTAAGAAAAAAGAACTGACTCAAGACGATGAGACAGACTCAAAACAAAACAAAGGACTGACTCGACACCCAAGCCAGAAGTTACAAAACTAGCATTCGCAGATGCTCAAAAATACGTGCCAGACGCCACATCCAAAATACGCCAAGGGTCGCCCGCAGGTGGTTCACTCCCTGATCACATACTCGCAGTATCCTCAAAGTCCAACAACCCAGCAGTGACAGACTTCACTGAGGTGGGTGGGAGGATAACCTCATTGTCGATCAAATCTTGCACTTCATGGCGAAGGCGAAAATAGTTATCGTTAGCGTGGCCGGTTTGCTGGTGGTACGCACAGTACAAAGCAGCATCATGTGTGGGAGGGGGATTCTTTGGGAGAGGCCTAGGCTCGAGGGGTTTAAGATGCCCTCTTTCGGCAAGGATCTGGAGTGCCTTAGACAACGACATGTAGAGAGCGTGAAAGACCCTGCGCCCTCAGGGTAAGTACTTTGAAGTCTAAGAATTCTTGCTAGACACACTAGTGAAGGGGTCGGCAGGCACTGCCTTGACTTTCTGATCTTTCCCAGGTGCAGAGTTAGGAGTTGAAGGAACTGTTCTGGCATGACGGGGCCTATCCTAGTTTTCTGCCTGGCTTGAACTGCCTTTAGTGGGAGTGGGGAAGACATCATCCATAGTCTTGGTCGCGACTACGAATACCTGTTGTTTATTCATCCCTCCAGCTTTCAAAGCCTCGACTGCCCACAACAATTGTTCAATGGGATCGGCATCTGCCTTCATTTTGTTCTTACCTCTGGCCTCAGCCTGATCGAAGGCTTGGGTTGATGTTGACACGTCATTGCTATAACTTGAGACAACCTCAGGTTGGCTGAGCTCGATCACAATCTGTCCCAATAGCAGGGGCTCTTGCGGTACAAAATTTCCAGCATATGGTGCAGCTGGTGGCGAAGCCGATATTCCGTAAGCGAGATCTGCCACAGACCTTTGGAGGTCACCAATCATTCCCATCAATTCGAACGTAGTGGGCTCACGAGCCTGATACAACTGGGGTGCCCAGACCGGGTGCGCAACAGGCGACCTGGGTGGATGCAGTATTTCAACACTGGTCTCACTTTGCAAGGTGATTCCTTGATTTAATGCGACTGTCATAACCACGATTTCCTCTGAATTCTGTGTCATGATAAGTCCGCCGATCTTGAACGGTGACTAACGGATCAGATATCTGCCTTGCCTCAGCGAGGGAGAACACTGGCTATTCAGTACTCGAATCTTTGAACTGTAAGAGAAAACATGCAGCATTTCAGCCCAAACGGAACAAACACAGGCGTAGCTGAACAGCTGTACTCTAATATTGATCACTGTTCCCCAAAATCACTGCCTCAAAACACTAAATCGGATACCCACAGATATAACTGTTTCTCAAAAACACTGATACTGATGCCCGCAGGCCTGATACTCAAACTCACAGACTGATATGTACGTTCCTGTAGAGATACACTCTAAAAGCACATAGCACGTAAAAGAGAGCCAAAACACCCCTATGTTTGGGTAGGGTTTCCCTGTCCTATTTTGTCAGGAGCTAGGATTTCACTACGCACGCATCGGTTTCAAACAACCTATATCAGGTAAGCAACCTGTCCTAGTTTGGAATGGTCACTATGGATTCCGAATATGCACTAGGTCGAATGGTCGAAAAGGGTGCCTCGGTAAAACTGGGGTTTGTGTTCCCATACTGGTAGAGCCCGCAACCGGTCAGCCTTATGGCATGCTTTGACAAAGTCAAGCCTCTGGCAAACCGCTTAGGAATAGCAGATGGCCAACACGGTGTCCTAAGCACACTAATGCACATGCAATGCAAAGAAACACATAAGTGAAATCAAAACAAGATATCACGAGTTCGAGTCAAGCTCTCTAATCTCCCCAGCAGAGTCGCTAGAAACTGTAGACACGCCCCGCGTGAGGGCCTCAGTGCTACAGTTCGGACTCAAATTGCCACGGTTCTTAATCTGAACCAAAGAGTCCAAATACGGCAAATCGTTTTGAGAAAACAGATTTTTGTAAAGAAGTGCCAAACATGGACTGCTTTGCCAGATACAGAGTCGCCACCTAAATATTTGATTTTGGGGAATTTAGGAAACCCTGACTCGTTTTCCACAGGCCACATGTCCGTCATCACCAAAGTTGCCTCGGCTCAGGAACTTGGGTACGATTGGGGAAGGTCAGCTATGAGCACCCCCTCTCGCCCGATCCGAAGATCGGCCTATACTAACCATGATATCTTGTTTTAAAAACGTTATGTGCTCTTATTCTGTTTATTAGCCTAGATTTACTATGTGATGCGCACAACACAAAAGTATAGATTAGATCGCCTAATTTGGAATAAAGCATCGCATATCCGCTCATTTGAAAGATGGTTTGAAATTTGCTACCCGTAAGTAGGCTAAAATACGGATTTCAATGAGTTGTTCCGACTCAAAGATTCCAACCTTCACCCGCAGGCATTCAAGCAGTTAATCAAATAAGCATTTAGCCACATGGTAAGCATGTTGTCATGTTAACATTCACACTTATGCAAGATGCTAAAGCATGAATACTTACATCGTATTCCGAGCCAAAACAAAGAACACGTTAGCAATCATGCATGATCCAAGTCTATGTTAAGTGGCTAATGCAACGCATACAGAATGTCACTAGAATAGGCTCGGTTAATCCTAGGATGGCATGTGGGATGCAACAAGTAGCACGTATTCAAGTCAGGTTTGGAATACTATGCTGTTAGCATGATGCGTCGAGCCCGGTGCATGCAATACTGATGAATGATGCACGCATGCATAGCATAAGGATGCTAAATTAAACATGTCCTAATACTAACCATCAAAAGCAGGTAAGTAAAAGGGAGAAAGAAGTGGGGGTCGGAAGACATGCACACACGCACCCACACTTATTACAAATTTTCCCTCACTCGGAGAGACCGAAAGAATAATACAGATTTAACTAACCTACAAGCTAATTAAATATTACAGACCAATTAAACTAGTTAAGCAAATTAACTAATCTAATAAAATAGTAAACAGCCTCGGGAAGAGGGCCCAATGCAATGCGTGCTCGGCTCCGCTCGGAAGTCCACTGCTATGCACAAGTTGCCTCTGTCCACACTGTTTTCCTTCTCTGATCATTGCAAAATTCCCAAGGTGCACTCTATGAACCCTGTGGGATACCACCGGCCAAGGTAAATGGTCACCGGCCAAAGGAAATGATCACCAGCCACTGGTTAAGATATCGGCCACCAATTGTTGGTCGGTCGGCACTAAAGATGGCCGGCCGGTCAAATCTTCCTGCAGAATCCTGTTTTGACAGCAGCAGAGGACAAAACAAGGCATAGCAATGTATTTCAAGCAAATGTGTGCACCAACACATCCCTTATCATGTTTATGACTCAAAGGGACATGGTTCTCGGTTCTCGGTTCTCGGACCACCAATCGTGCATTTCCATGCGTGAGGGCCCAAGAAACCAAGTTATGCACTTTGATTTCAAATGAAATGCACATAAACAAACAAGGGGCTCAACCTCTATCATACTCAATTCAAGAGACTAAGCATACATGTCAATGTAATGCAACCTAGACATATGAGCTAGTATGCAACATGAACAATGCGAACAAGCATACAAGGCATGTGACAATCATGCTAACCAATAAGTATGCCAAACACAATGGGGATGTTCAAGCATGCAAGCAAGCTTGTGATTTCATTCAATCATGCCACAACACATGGAGCAAACATGTTAAAAAACCTAAACATGTGACAACACACAAGTATGCAACAACACACAAGGTGAGCATGCAACAACATGGGAACTATGGACTTAAACTAATTTGGGCAGCTCTATACTAAGCCCAAAACAGTGGTCAACATGCTCCAGAATGAAGGCAAAATGACATGCAAACATGCATGCACACAAGGACCAACACTTAGGCATATAGAAACAACTCTCAAGCACACTTAAGAGAATGCAAACATGGACAAATGGCATGCATTATAAGCTCTGAAAATCATGTTAGAGAAGGTGTCGAACCAATCTACAATGCAAGCTAGGCATGCCACCAAGCCTAAGGACTTAAACCATGGCCACATGACATATGAAGCAAATGACCAAAATGAACTAAAATAGTCCTAAATCACGCAAAAGTAAGCCCTAAAAACCACTTAGATGGCATCTAAATGATCTAATCCTAGAGGCATACACAATGGCACAAACATGAAGCAAGAAACACCAACCTTTTAAAGCATGAAAGGGGCATCAAATGCAAGCATACGAGCATATCATGAGGACTGAAATGACATGACAAGTGATTCCAAACCATTGAAATGATGCAATGATGGCATGCTAGAGGGGTCAATGCTTAAGGCATACAAGAGAGGTTGCATGGTAGCTATACAAAGCAAAGCATGGACAACCTGAATGACCAAAAACTGACCTCAAACACATCAAAACATGCAAGAAACAAGGCTCAAAGCACAACGCATGTTAAGGGAATTCATGGCATTACAAGACACGTATGCTAAGCAAGCGTGGTGTACCTAAACCAAGTAAACAAAGAGCTATCTTATGACATAATAAGCACAAAAAAAAGCTAAGGCATGGCCATCATACACTTAAACAAGATGCTCACACATGAGGCTTAAAAGGCCATTATTGAAGACAACAAGGAGAGGGGGTGGCCCTCTCCTTCTTAGGACCTTAAGGCACCCTCCTCACCATTGAAATCCCTCAAGATTTCAGTGGTGAGGAGGCCCAAATAAGGTGGTCCCGGAGCTCACCAAAATGGCACAAAAATAAGGCCTAACAAGGCCTATGAGGGGTCAAACAACCCCAAACAACAAAACACTCTTAAATAACTATTTAAAGCACTAAAAAACAAGACTTTTATTAGTTATATACAAAGTCTAAAAACAGTTTCAAGATAGGCTAAAAGACTATGCAAAAATAGGGAATAAAGGGTGAAGTTCTTACCCTTGATGACCCTCTTCACAAACGATGCTCCAGCTGGTTCTTCAAGCTTGAATCCACCCAAGAACACCAAGAACAGCTCTCTGGCCCCTCAGAAACCAAGAGAAGGTGTAACTCTATGTGTTTGTGTGCAATAGTAAGACTAAAACACCTTAAGGCAAAAGAGAGAGATATAGAGATAGAATAGCTACAACTATGACCAAACCCTAACTCAGAGCTCCCTCTGTATTTTTTTTTTTTTGTGTAACCCTAATGGAGGGAGAAGAGGCTCCTTCTTATAGAGCTCACTCTTGCAAAGCTTCTCAAGTAAGCTAGTCAAGAAGGAGATCCCTCCATGGGGAGCAAAGGTGTATGCCAGCTAGGACAACTGGCATAAAAATATCTGCAAAAGCAGATGCACAGTGATCGGCTGGCCAAAAATGCAATTTGACCAAAATAGATAGCCGGTCGACTACAAAGAGTGCCGGTCGGCCAAACATTTGGCCGGTGGCAACAAACTAGTGGCCGGTGGCCTCATGCCATGGCCGGTGATGTGTGGGGATGGTCAACAAGCCATTCCCTGCCCCTTAAAGGAAATACACAGGTGTTTGGTGCAAAACCAAACACAAAACAGTCGAGTCGAGAGATGCTGAGGCAAGGCGCTTGGCTGAGACCTCAGGAACTCAGGACGAACACAAACATGGATGATCACCGTGTGTTCAAGCGGTGACGTCCAAGTCTTGAGGACGGTCAAAAATGGGGTGTCTACACCCGGCCCGCCACGCCCTACCCCGCCCCGTTGCCATTCCTAAAAGCAGCCTAGTCGACAACACACAAACCTCGACATAGAGAAAGAAGACCTGTCGATGGTAGATGAGGGCCAACAAAGGGTCTGGAGGGATTGGGTGTGAGTTTCGAGTGGAAGAGAAGATGTGGGCTAACTATCGGAGGTTAGGGCTGATTGTTAGAGGCTAGGAAGAGGTGGGCTAACAGTCGATGATGATGGGTAGAGAGAGGGGATAGTCGATGAAAGTAAGAACCTTGCCCTGATATCGAAAAGAATGAATTGGGTTACCTTTGAATGAGGTAGAGCCATGGATATATAATGAAATAATATTACAAAATAGGAAATGGAAGTATAAAGACACTAAATCTATAATTTACCTAATCACGGATTTTATACACACTACTATAATTGCAGTATTATTATTTTCTAAATTCAACATAGTTTTAGCTTCTTTTTATGGATGTATTTATTTATATCTGTTTTGTATTATGCTTGAATCCATCAATAATTTTTTTCCTACTAATAAAAAAAAATTGAGATCAAAGCAATTTGTACATATCTAATGCTAGAATAATTAAATTTGATTACCAAATTTTGAATACTATCTTATGTCACCAATAAATAATTAGTGAAAGACATTCCAGGTAAGGCTCATTATACCAATGGGCGCGTTGGTAACACAATCAGATGTTATTTTAAATTTGATCATTGTAACGATACAACATATAAATACTGTGTGAGTGAATTTCTGACCACACTACCAACTCAGTATTCAACTGGAGAGCATTGGCAGAATAGATGGCGCCTAATTGACCTGTAACAGAAAGAAGAGATTCCAGCGGTGGTTCATCCACCCGGGGGCACTCCGATGATCAAATCAGTTATCTTTCAAAGATAAATCAAGTGCTTAACTCACTGTTCAGAATATAAATTGCGTACCTTAGAACCATGGGGGTGCCTCTCTTTTATAGTTAACTCAATCTTAGTCCCAATAGAAGCCTTGCTCTAATGGACTTTAGCTCAGTGCTTATCCTGGACTCTTCAATGGATAAAGATAAACTCCCTAAGAGCTTTATCCTTATTCAGGCTGAAGTCTTCCTCACTCTAGGACTCTTGTCCCTTATCTGCTTATCCCGAATTTCGATATCTTTGGAGATAACCTCGGCCTATCCGAGGTCATCTCGGCGTCACGACTAGGACACGTGGCACCTCGGCTGACACGTCAGCGTCACCTTAGCCATGTGTCGGTACTCAGAAAATATATCCCCACAAATACAACTAAGGGAACATACACTTTATTTGAAGAATAAGTTCCAAATTGGAAGCACTTGCATAATGAAACTAAAACAATTTTTTGGTTCCTCTATTTTATTTTTTTATTTGTTGGTTAGTAAATAAAAGAACTTTATTAATAGAAAATCAAAGTACAAAACATGAGATAATAAATGATACATTAATAAAATGGTGTGTACAAAAAACATCATAACCAAGCTAAATGATTCCAACTTGATTGGCACCGAATAGGAAATCCCAATCATATGCTAGCACAATACCAAAAGTTGGTGAGAGACCATCAAAAAAACTCCACCGCAACCACCACTAGCTACACAACAACACACAATACAAAACACCAATACCAAACATTCCTTAATAGAGGTAATCAAACCTATATCCAAACCCATCCAGCATTCGATCAACTAAGCACAACATACATCTAGTGGTGAACAATGGCTCACAAAACTTCCACTGTTACAAAACCCACAAATAATAAAGAAGAGAAACAGAGACAAAGAGCATCCTCTGCTGATCCCCCCGAACAACAACAAATGAGCTCACCTCATATGTGCCTAGTGATTTTGATATACTTGCAAACACTATCGCATTCGCTGTCTTGAGGCCACATTTGGTAGCTGTAGACAACCCATTTTTGACCGTCCTCAAGACTTGGACGTCATCGTTTGAACACTTGATGATCATCCATGCTCGTGTTTGTTTTGAGTTCTCGGAGGTCTCGGCTGCGCGCCTCACCACAGAATCTCTCAACTTGTCTGTTTTGTGCTTGGTTATGGACCAAACACTTGTGTTTTCGCTTCTAATGGAAGAAGGAGGCTTGTTTGTCATGACCTCAACCCACCGGCCAAGGCTTGAGGCCACCGGCCCTGTTTTCTTTCCATCGGCCAAGTGCATTGGCCGATTAGCACTATTTTTGGTCGGCCGGCCATTGTGTTGGTCGATCGGCCATTTTTGCTAGCCGAACCCAGTTCATCTGCTTTATGCAGATATTTTGTGCCAGCTGGCATAACTGGCATCCACATTCCCCCTTGAGGGATTTGCTCCTTGCTTGGCTTCTCTTGGAAGCCTTAGAATTTGAACCTCTATAAAGAGGGAGCCCCTCCTCCCTCCTCCAAGTGTTCAGAAAAATTAGGGTTAGAGAGTGAGATATAATTTTGTATCTATACTCCCTTGTTTGATCCTATTTTATGCCTTAAAATGATTTTTTGTCTTACTTTTGCACTTCAACACCTAGCATTACACCATCCTTGGGTTGTTGAGGCACTAGAGGGTTGTTGTTAGGGTTCTTGAGCTGATTTTGATCAGAGAAACCTGCTGGAGCTTTGTTCTTGAAGAGTTTCTATAATGGTGAGTTCTTTGCTTTAGATACCCCATTTTGGCTTAGGATTTTAGCCCTTCTTGCTTATCGTTTTAAGATTTGACTATAACTGATAAAAGTTCTGTTTTTGTGTTCTTTAGAACTTTGTTTAAGGTCACTTTGAGGTTTGGGGTTGTCTCCCCCCTCCAAGGCCTTGTTAGGCCTTGTTTTAGGGCATACCTTTTGGCCATTGTTTTGGTCTTTGCATGACCTCTCTACCACTGAAATCTAGGGGATTTTTAGTGGTGGAGAGGTGGTTTTGAGGTCCAAAATTGGAGAGGGTCATCCCCTCTCCTTGTTGTTTTTAATGCTTACATAAATGGCTTATGTAGGTAGCATGTGTGCTTAGCTTGTCTTAGCTTCATTTCAGCATATATTAGGCTTTGTTTTGCCATAATATACCTCTATTTTGACTTGGTTTAGACATACCATGCATGCTTCATATACTTGCTTTGCAATCCCCATGATTTGCCTTAACATGCACCATGTTGTAACATGTCTTTTTAGCATGATTTTGGCACAACTTCATGAAGCTTCTAGCTTTGTTTTAACATGCTAAAGCTCTGATTTTGGTTGTTTTGGTCGTTCATGACTTGCTTTGTATAGCCACCATGTAATCTAGCTTGTAGGCTTTGAGTATTGAATCCTTTAGCATGCATTACTTGGACCATTTCAATGATTTGGCATAATTTGTTGTACTATTTCAGTCCATGTTTCATGCTTGAATATTTGCTTTCATCACTCCTTTAATGCCTTAAAGAGTTGTTGTCTTATGCTTCTTGAATGGATCATTGCGTATGCTTCCATGCTTAGGCCATTTGGATGCCATCTAAGTGTGTTTTTGGCCTTGTCTTGACCTGCATTGGGACTGTTTTGAGTCCCTTTGACCCTTTGGGACTTGCCTTGTATGGCCATGGTTTGAGCCCTTTGGTTAGCCTTAGGCCTTGGACCTTCTTGCATGCTTTGCTTGCTTTATTTGGTTGATTTGGCATCATTCCTCACATATTTTCAGAGCTTAATGCATTGTCATATTCTCATATTTATCACATCTTGCTCATGCTTGAGGATTGTGCATGGTTGCCTAAGTGTTGGACCACTCACATGTGCATGATTGTTTTGCATTTTCATGCCTCCAATTCTTGACTTTGGCCACTGATTTGGGCTTATTTGAGAGCTGCCCATTTTGGTTTAAGACCATTCCCGCATGTTGTTGCATGCTTGCCTTGCATGTTGTTGCATACTTGGCCTATTAACATGTTGTTGCATGTTTAAGTGGTATTGCATTTGGTATGCATCGCTTGTTAAGTTGCCTAACATGTTGTTACATGTTTTCTTCACATGTTGCTACATGCTTGCCTATCCTCACATGGTGTCACATGTTCGCCTTGCATGCTTGAACGTCCATGTTGCATCTTGCATGCTTGTCTAGGTTGCATTGCATTTGGCATGCTTGTTACCTTAACATGATCATGTTGCATTAGTTTTCCTTGCATATTTGCATCCCTTGCCTCTTGATCAATCATGATAGAGGTTAGGATCTATTGTGTGTTTGTGTGCATTTCATTTGATATCAAATTGCACACTGGACACCTTTGGCCATCATGCATTGAAATGCGTAATTGATGGCCCGAGAGTCGAAAGCCATACTCTCTTGAGCTCATGACATGATGGGGAGGGTGGTGGTGCAAACATTGCTTTGAAAATGTATTGACATGTTCTGTTTGTCCTCTGCTGCAGCAAAATAGCATTTTACAAGAAGAGATGGCTGGTCGGCCATCTTCAGTGTCGGCCGGCCATGAATTGTTGGCCGAGATTACCACAAATGGTCGATGACCAGTTCCCCATGGCCGGTGGCCTCACCTCTTGGTCGGTGACCTCCCACAACCCTCAGGGAGTAGTTCAGAAGCAACTTTGAGACTTGCGCAGTGTTCAGAGGTGCAGAGCAGTGTAAACAGAGGCAGCATGAGTATGGTGATGGGTTTCCGAGCGAAGCCGAGCGTGCACGCATTCATCCCTCTTCCCGAGGCCTCTTTACTGCTTTCTTAGCTTAATTAATTCATTTAATTAATTAAGTATTGTGTAATATTTAATTAGCTTGTTAGTTAATTAATTTGTATTATTCTTTCGGTCCCTCCCTCGAGAGGGCACAATCGTGTAATAAACGTGCGTGTGTGTGATGCATGTCTTCCAACCCCTACTTCTTTCTCCATTTTATTTAACCGCTTATGATAGTTAGTTTTAGGGCATATTTGATTTAGCATACCTTATGCTATGCATGTTTGCATTCATTCATTTGTATTGCATGCACCGGGCTCGGCGCATCATACTAACTGCATAGTATTTCAATTCCAACTTGAATACGTGTATCAAATTGCCGCATATCATATGCCATCTTAGATTAGCCGAGCCTATTCTAGTTGTATTTTGTATGTGTTGCATTAGCCATCTTAACATGAATTAGGTTCATGCATTGATTACTAACTAGTTTCTGTTTTGGCTTGGAGTACCCGGTAAGTATTTATGCTTTAGCATCCTTGCATGTGTGTGAGTGACTGCCATGATAGCATGCTTGCCATGAGGCTACCTGCTTATGTGATATGACTGTCTGAATGCCTGTGGGTGAAGGTTGGATTATCTGAATTGGAACAATTCATTGAATGCGAGTTTTAAGCCCATTCGAGAGTGGCAAAATCATGTTTTCTAAGCCCACTTGAGGGTGGCAAAAATCCACGTCTTAGCCTACTTGCGGGTAGCACCATCAAACCATTTTCAAATAAACAAACATGAAATGTTTTGTTACAACTTAGGCGATCCAGTCTATACTTGTATACTGTGCGCATCACATAGTAATTCTAGGCTAATAAACTGGAATAAGAGCACATGTGTTTTCAAAAACAAGATATCATGTTTAGTAGTGGCCGATCTTTGATCGGGCGAGCGAGGGTGCTCATAGCTGACCTTCCCCAATCGTAGCCAAGTTCCCGAGCCGAGGCAACTTTAGTGATGACGGACATGTGGCCTTAGGCAACGTGTCAGGGTTTTCTAAATTTCCCCAAAAATAAAATATTTAGGTGGCGACTCTGTATCTGGCAAAGCAGTCCATGTTTGGCACTTCTTTCTAAAAATCTATTTTTCAAAACGATTTTTCGGAGTTGGACTCTTTGGTGATTTATCGGTCTTGCATTGCACTTTTGCGGGACTAGATTCAAAACCGTGACACATTGAGTCCGAACTGTAATGAGCCCAAATGAACAAAACGGGATCTTTTCCCGGGACGTTCGAGGACGTCTACAGTTTCTGGCGACTCTGCTGAGGATTTAGAGAAGTTGACTCGAACTCATGATATCTTATTTTGAATACACTTATGTGTCTTTTTGCATTGCATTTGCATTGGTGCGCCTAGGACACCGTGTTTGCCATCTGCTATTCCTGAATGGTTTGTCGGAGGGTCGTTTTGAGAAGCGTGCCATAAGGCTGACCGGTTACGGGCTCTGCCACGATGGGAACACATACCCCGGTTTTCACCGGGGCACCCTCTTTGACCATTCAACCTAGTGCATATTCGGAATTCATAGTGACCATTCCAAGCTAGGACAGGTTGCTTACCCGATTATAGGTTGTTTGCAGCCGCTGCGTGCGTAGTGAAACCCTAGCTCCTGACAAAATAGGACAGGGAAACCCTACCCCAACATAGGGGTGTTTTGGCTCTCATTTGCTTGCTATGTACTTTTAGAGTGTGTCTCTACAGGGAATGCATAGGCCTGAGGGCATTAGTATTTTGGGGGAATCAGTTTTACCAGAGGGTATCAGTTTACAGGCAGAATTTTGGGTAGAATTCAGTAGAGAGTGCAGTCATTCAGCTATGCTGACATCTATTCCAGTGAAATTGGGCTGAGATGTTGCTTGTCTTCTTTTTTGCTAGGTAGTCTTGGGGACCATAGCTTCAGAAGGCTCCAATATCCCCTGGGTACATTGGACTTGTGCTGAGAGACTTTGTCAGGTCAGAGCTTCAGTTCAAGGGCAATCAGTGTTCCTTTGCCAGAGGCAGGGTAAAAAGGCCAGTCAGGCACAAATCACCAGTTCAACAGTCTTCGGATCGGCGATCATTCTCTATCTCACCTGTGCGCAGTTGGGTTGAGATATCCGCTTTTGCCTCAGGGAGATACACCCGTTATTCAGCTAGATCAGCACCTTATGGCAGGCATGGAAGAGATGATGCGTCAGCTCCAGGAAACTATGCAAGCCATGCAGCAGGATGCTGCCCGCCAAGCAGAAGTGGCCGCACGTCAAGCAGAAGTAGTGGCCCAACAGGTAGAGTTAATAGCCAGACTTCAGCAGCAGCAACAACCACAACAAGCCGGAGCATCTGCTTCGCACCCACCTCCTCTCCTACCTAGAGTTTCGATACTCGGGGACACTACAAACGTCCAGGAAGATACGGATGCCCCAACAGGACCAGTTCCGCCACCAGTTCTACCGCACATTTCAAAGGCACTGGCCTTTCCAACAGATACACCGTTTGAATCTGAGATGGACCCAACCGCCCTAAAGGTCAGTAAGCTTGAGAAGCTATTCAAGAAGGCTCAATGTGTGAATTCCATTCCGGACATAAAGGATGGTTATACCGACTCAGCGGTGACATTACCGGACCGGTTCAAGATGCCACATATCGACTGCTTCGATGGCTCTAGAGACCCAATGGTGCACCTCCACCTGTTTTCTGATGTCCTGAGGCCAATGGGCTTGACCACAGCCCATAAGCTATCATTATTCGACTGAACCATGTCTGGGATAGCAGCAATCTGGTATGCGAAATTGGAGAACTCTGTAAAACATAACTGGGAAGAGATGGCTGAGGCTTTCATTGCTCAATACTCCTATAACACACAGATCGAGGTCACAACTCGTGATCTTGAAATCACCTGCCAAGAGCCAAATGAGGGTTTTTTAGAGTTTGTGACGAGATGGAGAGTAAAGGCCTCGATGGTGGCTACAAGGCCTTCCGACAAAGACCAGATCAGGATGATTGTGCGCAACCTCCAACCCAGGCTAATGCAAAAGATGATAGTTTTACCCCTTCCCACCTTTGCGGACCTACACGAGATTGGGGTACAGATTGAAGACGCAATGAAACAAGGTCTGATTGACCACCAAAGAGAGTCACCCAAGAAGGGTTATGTACGCAGTTCTAATGCAACCACCAGTGGTGATGCAGCTGCAAGGACTTCTGAAGTTGGAATGGTCACCACCACCCTGAAAACAGCCACCCCCTTTGTTGGTGCATCCAATCCAAACCCCCGAACTTCGGACTATCTACCCCGTGGCAAGAGGGTTTTCACCCCGCTTTATATGCCTTTGTCTAAAGCTCTGGGGGTCCTACTCAAGAAAGAACATCTAAAACCGTTAGAACAATGGCCTCTACCCGACCCTCTCCCTCCAAAGCATGACCAGACTAAGTACTGTGCCTTCCATCAACACACCAGTCATGACACCGACAGTTGCGTTCGTCTTCGCCACAAAGTACAAAATTTGATTGACAACAACGTCATCGCTGCACCAGTCTCGCAATGTCTATCGGCACTAGATCAGTGAACTTGGGAGATAATGTGATATGATCGGTGGATGAACCACCTGCGGGCGGCGCTCAGTTTACTCCAGATGTAGCGTATGGCACGTACTGTTTTGAGCATTTTGCGAATGCTAGTTTTTGTGCTTTCTGACTTGGGTATTGGGTCAGTCTTGTTGTTTTGTATTGAGTTAGTCTTTTCATACTGAGTCAGTTGGGTCTGTCTTGTTGTATCGAGTCAGTCCTGTTTTGTTAGAGTCAGGTGATTTCGGGGGTGTTACCTCGGACATCACTTGCTTGTTTTGGTGTTTGTCTTTTACACTTTTTTGAGTCTGTTTCTGCCGTGGAGCCAGTTACACCAGAAGATCTAAATGAAACAGCAGTAATTTTCACACTCTTATGTTTGCTTCTCCTTTGTGTCGGTTGTGCCAGAAGTTTGAATGAGATGGCAACGCTTTTCACCTGCTTTTCTGTGCCTTAAAATCATTGCATTGACCTAAGTTTTTCAAAACTTTTTGAACATTGTGATGAAAACGAAGATGAGGGAATTCCTCGGGTTTTGCAAAATTTGATCAAACTGAGAGAAAGAGAGGCGTGCTAAGCCCTTAATGATTGAGATCATGCTTGTTAATGTGAGTACTGAGAAGGATCCTGGCTTGATCCAGATTGGTTCTACATTGTCTTTCGTGTGAGTGACTAGTCGCTTTCTTAAAAGATTTCAAAAAATGTTTTGCGCCGTCCTACGAAGACCTGTGTGGAATCGCTCTTGAGATTGTGCAGCCTAGGATCCCTCTCAGCCTCGAGATTCAACCCTTTTGCTCTCAAAACCTTGAACTTGGGTTCAGAATGTTCAACGGTCAACCACATTGTGAGGCCTGTGTGGCCAGATTCGAAGCAACCCTCGAACTAAGGGCAAGAAAGTCAGATCAAGAAGGTCAGACGTCGTCAAAAGATGCTTGGAAAGTGAGATCAAAAGCACCCCTCGAACTGGGGGCAAAAAATATCAGACGTGCTTGAAGAGCCGAAGATGGATCATTCCGCAAATCAATGATGACTGGCAAGAATGCCAAATCCCAGAAGAAAGGAAAGAAGAAAGTTTGTGCTGAAGGACAACTGAGTTTCTATCCATAACACTAGGGGCAAATTCAGTGCCCCATTGGTTGGACTTCTACATCATCAGCGAATAGCAGCCATTCTCTTGGATTTAGATGGATTCGAGATCCTACGACCATTCAACATGGACTTGTTACACTTTTATCCTTAAGAGGCTCGCTGGGCCGAAAACCCGAAAGGGCGACTCAGGCAAAAGTTAAAGCAAGAAAAAGAAGAAAAAGAACAAAAAAAAAAAAAGAAAAATGCAAAAAAAAAAAAAAAAAGAAGAAAAATGAAGAAAATGAAAGGAAAAGATGAAAAAGAAAAAAAGTAGAAAAGAAATTAAAAGAATTGAAAAAAAAGAAAAACAAAGCTCGCAAGGTTGAAAACCCGGAAGGGCGGCCTTGGCAAAAGTTAGAGCGCAAAAGGAGAGGTTAATACCCGAGTGTACCTTACCCCGAACTATGTAAGGCTTGATTCCCATGTTTGGGATACGTAGGCAACTTCATTCTGAAGTCCAGCCATATAAACACTTCCAATTCGACTATGTCCATGTAATGGTTAGAATCATCTTTGTCTTCTCGGTATCCAAGAGTTCGGCTGTGATCATTATTGTGAGAACTGTTTACGGTATGCTGCAGCGCTATTCAGACAAGCGGCAACTTTCCGTTGCCGTGCGGTGCCATTTAGGCAAGAGGCCATTTTCCATTACTTCCGATCTGAGGTTGTGCATCTCAAGGGTAGGTTCCGTGCTCGTTAAGCAGTGGCCGTTTGCAAACAGATTTTGAGAATTTTTACTGAGGTTGACTAATTTTCTCAAAACTTATTCCATTTTTCCAAAGCTAGACCATTTCTTGGACCCAAAAAGGGAAAATTTTTAGTGCTCATAGCCTGACTTGCATAATTTTCAATCAGAAAATTGAACAAGCATGTTAATCTAACTCTTATATTGGTCAAAATTGTTTTAGTAGAAAACCAAAACAAAAAATTGGTCAAAATGATGAACTAGGGGCATAGTTGAGTCAGGTGTTCTGTCTTTTTCCCATTGTCAACATACTTGCCGGAAAGGACACCATACTTGCTAGAAAGGGCACTCTACTTGCCAAGAAGTGCACTCTACCTGCCAGAAAAGAGCACAACTGAAGCAAACAGCAAAGGGCAGAAAGCTCTCACATCCTCCAAACAGCGAGATTTTGGGCCAAGTGCGAAGCATGGATTGGAATGGATCATGATATTCCTCTCCCTCATCAGGACATGTTTGATCACGCCCAAACTCCCCGGCAGAGCATCGTCAACCGATGTCCATTGCTGATCTGCTGCACATCCAGTTGCACCACAACCCCTCTATGGGAAAAATTCACTAGCCGTGCGCAGAAGAATGAGAATCTAGCAGAATGCTAGGGGCAAGAGCCCGCAACTTCTTGCTTATCCATCGACCACCCAGGGGAGGGATAAAAAATAAGAGATTGAAGAATAGAGAGATGTGTGCTGAGAGAAAAGTGAGGAAAGGCCTTTTGAGAGAAAAACTGAGCCTGAGGGTCGAGTGATGTGAGGATCACAAATGAGAAAGAGTGGGAAACATACCCAGAGAAACAGGCTCCATGTGCACGTCTGAGTGTCGTGTCTCTGTTTTGTCTCAATTCTTGTTTTGAGTCGTTTCGAGTGTTTCTCGATGTGTTTAGGTCGTTTTACCTTTGTTTTCCGTTGTTGAGTCATTTTTGCTGTGTTCAGTCGTAGGCTCAATACCCAATTGGAAAACTTATTCTCACTCTCAATTTCAAAATAAATCATTTTGTGCTTAGAGTGCTGTGTCATTCTCCACATTTGTGCAAAATAGGTTTTGTTCTTTCATAAAACTGCAGGGTTCAACCCAGGTCATGTGAGAACAGTAAAATCAGGACCTATCTGAAGCTATCTAGGTTCCAAGCTGCGAAGCAAAAGAAAAGAAGGAAAACGTGGAGCATCTTAGTGTGTTTTAACTCCAGCAAGTTCCGAGACTACATTCCAAGTGCACCTTCTCAGGCCTCGCTGTTTCTCTGGAGTATGAGTGTATCTCGACCCCATGTGTAAGCTTGCTTCAAGCCAGAATGGCAGTTCAGGCAGCACCTGAGGGTTTCATATGCAGATGTTACCTCTTGCCAATATGAACAGGGTATACCCTTTTGAGCTGAGCGTGTTGCCAAGTCCTCTGAGAGGTAAATCGGAGGTTGCGTTTGAATTGGTCTCGTTAAGGCGTGTATTTCCTTATTCAGTAGTTTACTTCAAACATGTTGTTAATGTTGCACTGAAAATGCATTGTTATGTACCATTCTCTTTGCATTGTTATGCACACTCTGCCTGCATTGCTATGTATCCTTTCAGTTGCATTATTATGCATACTCCATCTGCATTGTTATGCACGTTCCAGTTGCATTGTTATACACCTTTTCACTTGCATTATTATGCACCTTTTCTATCTTGCGTTGTCACGCACTTTCTACATGCATTGTTACGCACACCTCCACACTTGTGTTGTCACGCACTTTCCACTTGCATTGTTTTGCACGCTCCTTTTCTGAAACATCGGGATACGTCCCTTTGTTTCTCTTTCTTTCTGAAACACCAAGATACGTCCCTATGTTTCTCCCTTTTCGGTTAAGAGCATTTGGAATACGTTCCAATGCTTAAGCCATTCCGAAACACTGAGTTATGTCCCTATGTTTCTCCTTCTTTCCGAAATACCGGGATACGTCCCTATGTTTCTCCCTTTTCGGTTAAGAGCATTTGGAATACGTTCCAATGCTTGAGCCCTTCCGAAACACTGGGATACGTCCCTATGTTTCTCCCTTTTTCGGTTAAGAGCATTTGGAATACGTTCCAATGCTTGAGCCATTCCGAAACACCATGATACATCCCTACGTTTCTCCTTTTTCGGTTAAGAGCATTTGGAATACGTTCCAATGCTTGATGTAACAACCCCATCACGTATAAGAATTAGTACTTGATTAATTAAGAGGATTTGAATTTAATTGCCGAGTATTATAATTTAATTGGGATTTATGAGAATTGTGGAATCTGACTCGAATATAATTTTATTGAAGGTTTATTTTGGAATCAAAAATTAAGGGTCCAAATGGCTTAAGAAAGTGAAGTTAGGAAGTTGAATAAATTTAATCTTAATTACGGACCCATTTGGGAGTTTAATTAAATATTCGATTCAGTTTAGTGAAATTGAGATTCGATTAATTAGGTCCTAATTGGAGTTGATTGAGTCATGAGGATTGTGGTTATTATAAATTAAATTTAATTATGATGTGCCCAATGTGAATATGTAATTTATTGACGAAGATTTGGTGTCTGATCAAAAATTAAAGGCCTAAATGATTTGAAAAATCAAAATTTATGATGGCAATAAGTTTGATTTATTAATTGGAGCCTTTTGGGAGTTTGATTAAAAATCTGATTCAGACTGATAAATTTAAATATAATTAATTGGGCATTATGGAAGTCAAATTAGACTAGTTAAATCATGTAGGAATTTTAATTAGTTATGATTAATTAACTTGTGTGCTAATTATGACTAATCAAGACTAAATGATGTTTAATTAAATTAAAGCGTGATTAGTGTGCTAAGTAAATGAAACATGGCTTCATACTATGTAAACAAGTGTCCCACTACCTAATATAATAATAATAATAATAATAATAATAATAATAATAAGAATAAAGGAGGTGATTGAAGTCAAGAAAGGAGAAGTGGTATGTATTGTTTAGTTCACCAATTTGCACGGCTGGAGACAAAACCGAGAGAGGGAAAACACTTTGATGGAAATTTTGGAAGAAAAATAAAGAGCAACTCAAGTCTTGTGTCGAAATAGGAAGAGGTGAACTCAAGAGATTCATCCTTGGAAGGCTTAAGGTAAGGAATTGAAGCATACGTTTTTGTAGACAAATCACCTAAAAGCTAAAATTAAAAGAGGGTTGGATTCAATCACATGTAATTAATAGGAATTAGCAAGGAGATGAAGAAAATTGGAATTTTGTTTATAGATTATGGAGATAAATTGAAAGATTAATTAGTTTGAGTTTGATTTATTTTGTTCTTTACAAATTAAAACTCATCCTTGCATGCATGTGGATGATTAGGGAAAATAAATTGGAGATTAATTATTTTAAGTTTAATTTGTGTTTTCCTCACAAATTTGGGCTCCATCTTTGCATGCATTAATGAAATTTTAGGAGATTTGAAGAATTAATTCATGGTTGGTTATAAGAAGAACAAGTTGTGGTAAATTATAAATTCATGAAAATTTGAGCTTAATTTTGAATAAAAGGGATTTTGATGTAGATGGTTTGATTTTGATTATGATTTCACACATGCAAATATTTTTCTAGAAGTTTTATAATTTCAATTTCATAATTTAAGGAGATAGAAAAGAGTTAGGAATCAATTTTATGGGATTAGAAGGAAATTGATAAGGAAATGATGATTTGGAGGTAAAATCAAGTTTATGAGAGTTAAGTTAGAAATTAATTATCTTTGGCTTGATTTTGTGGAATAACCCTATAATACTTGAAATGTGAAATTAAATTTATGGAAATTGATTATCTGGGTTTGATGTTGTGATTTTGCATGAAATTATGCCTAAATGTTACATGCATGGGAAAAATCTACAAGATTAATACTTTAATTAGACATGCATTATAAAATTTTAAGGTTTTGGGATTTTAGTTCATGTTTAAAAGGTTTATGGATTTGAATTAGGTTCAATTTTGAGAATCATTCTTAATTTGAGAGTTGATTTTGGAATTGAAGGAAGTTTTGATTTTATAATGAAAACTAGGAATTTGTTTAATCCATGCATGTAATTGAATTGAAAAGTTTATTCAATTTAAATACATTTTAGAACACCCATGATTATGAATTAAATATTGGGTATAAATTGAGTTAAGTTGATTTTCTAAGAAATTGATTTGTGTAATTCATAATTAAGTTGATTTTGTTATTAATAATAAAATTGGACCTATTTGTATTGCATACATCATGGATTTTGAAGGATTTGGATTAATTCAATCTCATATTTTGAAGAGAAAAATGAAATGTTTTATGAGCATCAAGTTTATGGAAAATTAGAATTAATCCTAATGTTAGGTAAAGCTTTGATTTTATAATTTAATTTTTAATCCATGCATGTAATGTAATTTAAGATTTTATTTGAATTAAACATATTTTGTTTACACATTAAGTTGAGTTTAAGATTATGGAACTAGTTGGAAAATTTATAAGAAGTTTCATGACTTCAGTTTCATGATTTCAAGGAAAATAGAAAGAATTTGACGCCAATTTTATGTAACTAAAAAGAAAATTCGAGATTGGAGCTATGTTAAATTTATGGAGTTCAATTTAGAGATTAATCACTTTGGAGTTGAGATTTGGCTTGATATGGAGAAAATGATTTCAAACTAAATTTGGCAATTGGGGTATGATTTTGAATAAATGATTTTGAGTAAATGATTGTTGAATAAATGATTTAGCAAATTATGACTTTAATAAATGATTCTCCATGTTGGAATACTAAAGTACATGTTTTGAGGCTTTAAATACCAAATTTGAACTTTAATTTCAATTTTAGAATTTCTGAATTTTTGTTGTCCGCTCGAGCGAGGAAAGTCTCGCTCGAGCGTGAAAATCAAGCTCCCAGTAGTTTTTCAAATTTAACAGTCCGCTCGAACGACCAAAGTGGCGCTCGAGCGAAAACCCCATTTTCAGCACACTTTGAAAAGTTGCATTTAGTTCATATTTTTATCCTCATCTCTTTCCAATGCATCCTAGACATGATTTATGACTCAATAAATAATAATAAGCTACTAATCAATATAGATTAGTTAGTTAAAGAATGAATCATTGATCTCGTGGTAATTATTTAAGAAGCCAAGTAAAGGATCAATCTATTTGGAAAAGAGGGACTTAGTAATAAAAGAATATCTGGAGTAAGAACCTGGTTTATTTAAACGAGAAAGAATAAACGTAGTAGAACTTCGGACTAGAAAGGACAAGTTTAATCAAGGGAGTAATACTGTATTTCAATGTGTATATGTTATGTGCTTGTGTAGGTCACGCGCCATTATCTGCCTGATTTTCCTGATATGTCCAGTCTGTCTGATTTGCTTCTGCAGCCCACTGTGAGTAATAACTTAGTAAAGATATGTTCAACAGTACTTATTTTCTGTGTGACAAAATGAGATCTGTTTTTTTGAAATGATATGTTATGTACAATGAATGATTGTCCAATTTCTAACATATATTCATGACATCCTTAGTACCATGTGAGATTTACAGCCGTGACCCGGTAGCGGAGGTTCCTTGGTGGAACTAGGTTATTTGTAACCTTACACTTATGCATCCTGTTTGTGCACTGTTGCCTGTACCGGAGGCCCGCCATGGGGGCTTAGCTGTCCAGTTACCCAGATCCGGAGGTTCCTTCGTGGGAACTAGGAGGTTATTCATAACCTTACGCATTGCGCGTCCTGTTTAGTTATGCTAATGGATGTATCACATAAATGTAACTATGACTTAAGATTTCTATCTATATATGATCTGATCAAGTATAAATTGGATAAAGCTAAATTATGATTTCGATCTGATCAAGCATGATTTTGATACAACTGAATTGATTTCTGAAATCTGTATGGACTCATTCATTGAAACCCGTTGCTCTGTTATTATTCACTGGGCTTTAGCTTACTGTATTATTTATGTATGTAGGTGATCAGGCGCGTGACCAGGCTTAGAGGCATCTATCTAGAATCTGTTTTGTCAACCAACCAATATGCCTCCCGTGGAGGTTCCGGATGTGTCAAGTGATTATTGCTTAGTAACTTAAAGTTTAAGTTCTGTTTTCTTGTTTGGTTAAACAAGTCTTGGGTATTTTGTAAATAGGGCTAAGTTCCTTTTTGGTCTAATCTGTGTATATATGTATATAAAAAGTTTAAAATTTTTCTGTCTCATATAAGTTTGCACAGCTCAATGGACGTTGTATATTCTTATTTGCTTCCGCAGCCCCTTAATATTATGTTAATTTGTTCAGAGGCCGTAGGTAATCCTCGGATTACTGGCCGGTTACGGTGCCAAACCTATAGGGGCGGGTTTGGGTCGTGACACTTGAGCCCTTCTGAAACATTGGGATACGTCCCTATGTTTCTCCTTTTTCGGTTAAGAGCATTTGGAATACGTTCCAATGCTTGAGCCATTCTGAAACACCAGGATACGTCCCTATGTTTCTCCCTTTTCGGTTAAGAGCATTTGGAATACGTTCCAATGCTTGAGCCATTCCGAAACACTGGGATATGTCCCTATGTTTTTCCTCCTTTCTGAAACATCGGGATATGTCCCTATGTTTCTCCGTCTTTGGTTGAGAGCATTTGGAATACGTTCCAATGTTTGAGCCCTTCCGAAACACCGGGATACGTCCCTATGTTTCTCCCTTTTCGGTTAAGAGCATCTGGAATACGTTCCAATGCTTGAGCCATTCCGAAACATCGGGATATGTCCCTATGTTTCTCCCTCTTTGGTTGAGAGCATTTGGAATACGTTCCAATGCTTGTATCTTTCCGAAACATTGGGATATGTCCCTATGTTTCTTATTCATTCCGAAACACCGGGATATGTCCCTATGTTTCTCCTCCTTTCCGAAACACTGGGATACGTCCCTATGTTTCTCCTTTTTCGGTTAAGAGCATCTGGAATACGTTCCAATGCTTGAGCCATTCCGAAACACCAGGATATGTCCCTATGTTTCTTCCTCTTTGGTTGAGAGCATTTGGAATACGTTCCAATGCTCGTTCCTTTCCGAAACATTGGGATATGTCCCTACGTTTCTCCTTCATTCTGAAACACCGGGATATGTCCCTATGTTTCTCCTCCTTTCCCAAACACTGGGATACGTCCCTATGTTTCTCCTTCTTTGATTAAGAGCATTTGGAATACGTTCCAATGCTTGAGCCATTCCGAAACACTGGGATATGTCCCTATGTTTCTCCTTCATTCCGAAACACCGGGATACGTCCCTATGTTTCTCCTTCTTCAGTTAAGAGCATTTGGAATACGTTCCAATGCTCGTACCTTTCTGAAACATTAGGATATGTCCCTATGTTTCTCCCTCTTTGGTTGAGAGCATTTGGAATACGTTCCAATGCTTATGCCATTCCGAAACACTAGGACATGTCCCTATGTTTCTCCCCTCCGCTTGCGTTGTCACGTACTTTCACTTGCATTGCTATGCATGTTTCTAACGATATTGCACCTGTTGAGTTTCTTTCTTTTGCAGGCATGATATTGTATTTACGGTTCATTTGAAGCTGGCGCGACCAGACAAACCAGACGGTATTGTATTCTCCGTGTGAGACGTAGCGAGAATTGTATAATTCTCTTACATCTTTTTTGCATGTGATGTAGTTTAGTCTGTATTCGCTTGCTTAAACTGTTGCATGATTTGCTTCATTACAACCTCATTTGCATGATCATAAGTTATGCTTGGCTTGGTGCATTGCCTTGCATTTTGCCCCTGCCCTCGGGCGCATATCTTTATCTGTAGCTTGTATGCTTTTTCTAAGTTTTCGGCCTTGTCAAAAATGGGTCGTCTCTGGGCTTTGACATTCACTCCCGTCCCTTTGTGACTTTCGAGTTCTGTCAAAGAGGGGCAACTGTAGACACCCCATTTTTGACCGTCCTCAAGACCTGGACGTTATCGTTTGAACACTTGATGATCTTCCATGCTCGTGTTTGTTTTGAGTTCTCGGAGGTCTCGGTTGGGCGCCTCGCCTTAGGATCTCTCAACTTGTCTGTTTTGTGCTTGGTTATGGACCAAACACTTGTGTTTTTACTTCTAATGGAAAAGGGAGGCTTGTTTGTCATGCCCTCAACCCACCGGCCAAGGCTTGAGGCCACCGGCCTTGTTTTCTTTCCATCGGCCAAGTGCATTGGCCAATCGGCACTGTTTTTGGTCAACCGGCCATTGTGTTGGTCGATCGGCCATTTTTGCTGGCCGAATCCTGTTCATCTGCTTTATGCAGATATTTTTTGCCAGTTGGCACATCTGACACAGCTGGCATCCACATTCCCCCCCTCTATACACGTGTATGGAGGGATTTGCTCCTTGCTTGGCTTCTCTTGAAAGCCTTAGAATTTGAACCTCTATAAAGAGGGAGCCCCTCCTCCCTCCTCCAGGTGTTCAGAAAAATTAGGGTTAGGAGTGAGATATAGTTTTGTATCTATACTCCCTTGTCTGATCCTATTTTGTGCCTTAAAGTGAGTTTTTGTCTTACTTTTGCACTTCAACACCTAGCATTACACCATCCTTGGGTTGTTGAGGCACTAGAGGGTTGTTGTTAGGGTTCTTGAGCTAATTTTGATCAGAGAAATCTGCTGGAGCTTTGTTCTTGAGGAGTTTCGACAAGGGTGAGTTCTTTGCTTTAGATACCCCATTTTGGCTTAGGATTTTAGCCCTTCTTGCTTATTGTTTTAAGCTTCAACTATAACTGATAAAAATTCTGTTTTTGTGTGCTTTAGAACTTTGTTTAAGGTCACTTTGAGGTTTGGGGTTGTCTCCCCCCTCCAAGGCCTTATTAGGCCTTGTTTTAGGCCATACCTTTTGGCCATTGTTTTGGTCTTTGCATGACCTCCCTACCACTGAAATCTAGGGGATTTTCAGTGGTGGAGAGGTAGTTTTGAGGTCCAAAATTAGAGAGGGTCATCCCCTCTCCGTGTTGTTTTTAATGCTTGCATAAATGGCTTATGTAGGTAGCATGTGTGCTTAGCTTGTCTTAGCTTCATTTCAGCATATATTAGGCTTTGTTTTGCCATAATATACCTCTATTTTGACTTGGTTTAGACATACCATGCATGCTTCATATACTTGCTTTGCAATCCCCATGATTTGCCTTAACATGCACCATGTTGTAACATGTCTTTTTAGCATGATTTTGGCACAACTTCATGAAGCTTCTAGCTTTGTTTTAACATGCTAAAGCTCTAATTTTGGTTGTTTTGGTCGTTCATGACTTGCTTTGTATAGCCACCATGTAATCTAGCTTGTAGGTTTTGAGTATTGAATCCTTTAGCATGCATTACTTGGACCATTTCAATGATTGGGCATCATTTGTTGTACTATTTTAGTCCGTGTTTCATGCTTGAATATTTGCTTTCATCACTCCTTTAATGCCTTAAAGAGTTGTTGTCTTATGCTTCTTGAATGGATCATTACGTATGCTTCCATGCTTAGGCCATTTGGATGCCATCTAAGTGTGTTTTTGGCCTTATCTTGACCTGCATTGGGACTATTTTGAGTCCCTTTGACCCTTTGGGACTTGCCTTGTATGGCCATGGTTTGAGCCTTTTGGTTAGCCTTAGGCCTTGGACCTTCTTACATGCTTTGCTTGTTTTATTTGGTTGATTTGGCATCATTCCTCACATATTTTCAGAGCTTAATGCATTGTCATATTCTCATATTTATCACATCTTGCTCACGCTTGAGGATTGTGCATGGTTGCCTAAGTGTTGGACCACTCACATGTGCATGATTGTTTTGCATTTTCATGCCTCCAATTCTTGACTTTGGCCACTGATTTGGGCTTATTTGAGAGCTGCCCATTTTGGTTTAAGACCATTCTCGCATGTTGTCGCATGCCTGCCTTGCATGTTGTTGCATACTTGGCCTATTAACATGTTGTTGCATGTTTAAGTGGTATTGCATTTGGTATGCATCTCTTGTTAAGTTGCCTAACATGTTGTTACATGTTTGCCTCACATGTTGCTACATGCTTGCCTATCCTCACATGGTGTCACATGTTCGCCTTGCATGCTTGAACGTCCATGTTGCATCTTGCATGCTTGTCTAGGTTGCATTGCATTTGGCATGCTTGTTACCTTAACATGATCATGTTGCATTAGTTTTGCTTGCATATTTGCATCCCTTGCCTCTTGATCAATCATGATAGAGGTTAGGATCTATTGTGTGTTTGTGTGCATTTCATTTGATATCAAATTGCACACTCGACACATTTGGCCATCATGCATTGAAATGCGTAATTGATGGCCCGAGAGTCGAAAGCCATACTCTCTTGAGCTAATGACATGATGGGGAGGGTGGTGGTGCAAACATTGCTTTGAAAATGCATTGCCATGCTCTGTTTGTCCTCTGCTGCAGCAAAACAGCATTCTGCAAGAAGAGATGGCCGGTCAGCCATCTTCAGTGTCGGGCGGCGATGAATTGTTGGCCGAGATTACCACAAATGGTCGATGACCAGTTCTCCATGGCCGGTGGCCTCACCTCTTGGTCGGTGACCTCCCACAACCCTCAGGGAGTAGTTCAGAAGCAACTTTGAGACTTGCGCAGTGTTCAGAGGTGTAGAGCAGTGTAAACAGAGGCAGCATGAGTATGGTGATGGATTTCCAAGCAGAACCAAGCGTGCACGCATTCATCCATCTTCCCGAGGCCTCTTTACTGCTTTCTTAGCTTAATTAATTCATTTAATTAATTAAATATTGTGTAATATTTAATTAGCTTGTTAGTTAATTAATTTGTATTATTCTTTTGGTCCCTCCCTCGAGAGGGCACAATCGTGTAATAAGCGTGCGTGTGTGTGATGCATGTCTTCCAACCCCCACTTCTTCCTTTTATTTAACTTATTATGATAGATAGTTTTAGGGCATATTTGATTTAGCATATCTTATGCTATGCATGTTTGCATTCATTCATTTGTATTGCATGCACCGGGCTCGGCGCATCATAATAACTGCATAGTATTTCAATTCCAACTTGAATACGTGTATCAAATTACCGCATATCATATGCCATCTTAGATTAGCCGAGCCTATTCTAGTTGCATTTTGTATGTGTTGCATTAGCCATCTTAACATGAATTAGGTTCATGCATTGATTACTAACTAGTTTCTGTTTTGGCTCGGAGTACCCGGTAAGTATTTATGCTTTAGCATCCTTGCATGTGTGTGAGTGACTGCCATGATAGCATGCTTGCCATGAGGCTACCTGCTTATGTGATATAACTGTCTGAATGCCTGTGGGTGAAGGTTGGATTATCTGAATTGGAACAATTCATTAAATGCGAGTTTTAAGCCCATTCGAGCGTGGCAAAATTATGTTTTCTAAGCCCACTTGAGGGTGGCAAAAATCCACGTCTTAGCCTACTTGCGGGTAGCACCATCAAACCATTTTCAAATAAACAAACATGAAATGTTTTGTTACAACTTAGGTGATCTAGTCTATACTTGTATGCTGTGCGCATCACATAGTAATTCTAGGCTAATAAACCGGAATAAGAGCACATGTGTTTTTAAAAACAAGATATCATGTTTAGTAGTGGCCGATCTTTGATCGGGCGAGTGGGGGTGCTCATAGCTGACCTTCCCCAATCGTACCCAAGTTCCCGAGCCGAGGCAACTTTGGTGATAACGGACATGTGGCCTTAGGCAACGAGTTAGGGTTTTCTATATTTCCCCAAAAATAAAATATTTAGATGGCGACTCTGTATCTGGCAAAACAGTCCATGTTTGGCACTTCTTTCTAAAAATCTATTTTCCAAAACGATTTGCCGGATTTGGACTCTTTGGTGATTTATCGGTCTCGCATTGCACTTTTGCGGGACTAGATTCAGAACCGTGACACATTGAGTCCCAACTGTAGTAAGCCCAAATGAACAAAACGTGATCTTCTCCCGGAACGTTCGGGGACATCTACAGTAGCCAGCTTGAACGCCACTAAAAACTAGAGCTAATAATGCACCCAGTAAAGCAAGAAAGCTCCACGGGCTCTTGAAGTATCTGTGCTTGAACTGAGCAATAAAAGCCTTACCTTTGTTATCATAGTGACTTTGAATCTCCTTTTTCACACTTGCGTAGGCACAAGGGTGTGGCACCAAGTCTTTGCCTATCTTATTGAAGAGAGTAGCTACTTCAACATCACTACCAAGACAATTTTGTAGTATATTAGCCGATCTCAACTCCTTAACATCGTTTGGATTATCAATAAGTGAATCAAGAAAACAGATGTAAGAGGTCTGTAGACACCCCATTTTTGACCGACCTTAAGACTCAGACGTCACCGATGGAGCGCTCGGTGGTGTTGCGTATCGTGCTCGTTCAGAAGTCTCAGAGTCACGGCCGTGAGCCCTGCCTCCGGACTTCCGAACCCTCTTCTGTGCCTTGCCTCGGTTTGCGAACCAAACTCGGTTTTCTCTGTTTCTTTTCCTAAAGGGAGGGAGAGGTCCCATAGACCATCTCTCAGTGGCCGTGGGCTACATTTCGTGGCCGTAGGACATTTTGCCCATTTTGGAGCCCGGTTCCCGGTTTTTGGAGCCGTTAGGCCGTGTGCCTCGGTTCGGGACCGTCTAACCATCTCCGATTCCTCCGGGAGACCCACTTCGCGGCCGAATGCCACTTCCGGTGCTTAACAGCCTATTTCCGGGACCCCGAACTACGTGTTTTGGACCCCGAGCATTCGTTTTGCATCGGTTTTTTGTTCATTTTTGGCAGGTACCTCTGTTTTATCACCAGGAAGGTCACTGGAGGGTGGGAGGCCAGCAATTGTCTCAGCAACCAGTTATGCTCTTCCGGCGCCCTCCGACGCCCGTTTTCCTCACTTCCGAGCCAATGTTGACCACCCTAGGAGCATTTTCTTCAAGCCAAAATCACATATTTGTGTTGTACACACATGGGAGGACCCTAATATCACATGGCCGGCCAGTAACTCAAATTGAACCTTTTGAACCCCTCCTAAAAGTGGCCTATTCTCTCTCCTGTTTTAGAGTTGCCAATTTCCAACCACAGGGTTGTGTTGAGCACACATGGGACGACATCTTTCTCCTATGGCCGGCCATAAATTCTTCTGGACCATTTTGCCCCTTGGCCGGCCGGCCATGGGAGGTGGCCGGCCGGCCACCTGCCACAAAAATACCTAGCCGGTCATGATCCCCTCCATGTGCACTTTACAGCTGTATAGCTGTTTTTTCCCAAAAATATCTCTATCCGGGGGACCCTGGTGGAGGGAAATAAGGGCTCATTTCCCTCCACTTTTGCCTTGATCCTCCTCTCCCTCTCTTGTCCATATAGAGGGCCTCCCAACTCTAGAGAAAGGGTTACAAGAATTGGTTTGAGTCTATACATACATATCATTCCATTTCCTTCAAGTTTAGGCTCCATTTCCTCATCATCTTCAAGCTCTACCATCACAACTCCATTCCAGCAGCAAAGGGAGGAATTCCAGCAGCTTAGAGTCATCAAATTTGGTCCAAGAAGTAGTCAAAGTATTGGTCTTCAAGGGTAAGTAGACTTTCCCCCTTTTGTAGCCCATTTTTGCACCAATTTCTTAGCCTATTTGCTTATTGTTTTGAGCTCTGACCCTAACTGAAATTAGGTATATTTTGAGCTATTCTACATGTTTGTTGAAGGGTTCAACCCTATTTGAGATCACCACCTTGCACTTGTTTCAATATCCTCTTATATGCCATTATTTTGCATTGAATATTCGGCCTATGTTTGATCTGTTTTCGAGAATAATGTAAACTTTAAAAGGGCCTATTTTGAGCCCCTCTTCAACATTGAAGAAGGGCTCAACCCTGTTTGGCCCCCCTATCTTGCACTTGCTTCATAATCTCTCCTATTTACCATAAATTTGCATGATTTGTTTGGCCTATATGTAAATTGTTTTGGAGCATGTCATTAACTGTGAGTGAACTTATTTTGTGTTCCTCTACAACATTTTAGAAGGGATCAACCTTGTTTGGGGCCTCCATGTTGTACCTACCATTATACCCCTCTTTGGCCCCCTTTTTTTGCATGCCTTTTTAGGCTTATCTATCTTCTGTTTTCGGCCATCATCAGAACTGGAAATGGTCATATTTTGACCCCCTGGATATATTTCATGAAGGGTCTTTGCTTGTTTGATAAATGTTTGGCCTACTTCATGTTATACCCTCTTGTGGCCTATTTCTTGCATGGCATTTTTTGCATTTTTGCATGCTGATTTGGGGGATGTCATCTACTGTAAATGTTCATATTTTTAGTCCCTCTTCAGTGTTGTAGAAGGGTATTTTGTGGTTTGGGCTTTGAATTTACCATCTACTTCAATATCCCTCTCTTGGCCCCTATTTTTGCATGCCATTGTTGCCCTATCTATGCTTGCTGTTTGGCCATGTTTTAGACTGGAAAATGCTTGTTTTGGGGCTGCCTTGCTACTGTATTTTCATTCCATGTCCATATTGTGCATGCATTGCATAGCTATAGGCCATTTCGGGTGCCTAAATTCGCATTTCGGGACCATCCCTTGCATTTGGTGTCATTTCGCCATCTTTCGGGACTGTTTTCCCCCATATTTCAGTGCTGAAATTCCATTGGCATGTTTGCATATCATTTTCTATGTCATTTCATGCCTTAATGCCATTGCCTCGGTTTGCGTGCCCGTGTGTACGCATTTCGAGGCATCTCATTTTCATCTATCGGCCTCTTATGTGAGTGTGGCTGAGGCACACTCATGTTAGTATAAGTCCATATTGCATTGTGTATGTCATTTTAGCATCATTGCATTCCGTATGCCATTGCCTCGGTTTGCGTGCCCGTGTGCACGCATTTCGAGGCATCTCATTTTCATCTATCGGCCTCTTATGTGAGTGTGGCTGAGGCCCACTCATGTTAGTATAAGTCCATATTGCATTGTGTATGTCATTTTAGCATCATTGCATTCCGTATGCCATTGCCTCGGTTTGCGTGCCCGTGTGCACGCATTTCGAGGTATCTCATTTTCATCTATCGGCCTCTTATGTGAGTGTGGCTGAGGCCCACTCATGTTAGTATAAGTCCATATTGCATTTGTGTATGTCATTTTAGCATCATTGCATTCCGTATGCCATTGCCTCGGTTTGCGTGCCCGTGTGCACGCATTTCGAGGCATCTCATTTTCATCCATCGGCCTCTTATGTGAGTGTGGCTGAGGTCCACTCATGTTAGTGTAAGTCCAATTGCATTGCGTATGCCATTTTATGTCTTAGGATCATTTTCTCGGTTTGCGTACTCGTGTGCACGCATTCCGAGACATCTGATTTTTATAGCATTGTGGATGTTAGGATTGTATCTTAGTTGCATTTCATACATATCATGCATATTGCATTGTGTTCGGGATAGGAGTTAGCCCGGGCACGGGGAACGAGGTGCGTTTCGTACTGCGAGTGACGGAACGGGTCTCAATTCCCAAGTCACCGACACTCCGGATTATCCATGATGGAGTTAGGTTTTGTTGTAGTGTTCATATGCATTCATCCTATATTGAGCTGTGCAATTTGGCTCCTCGGCCATCATGCATCGATATGCGTGATTGGTGGCACGAGGATCGAGGTATGCATACATTTGTGAAATACATTGCTATGCCCCTTTCCTGCTCTCTGTTGCAGCCAAAATGAAGAATCAGCAACTTTTCGGAGTCCGGCACGCATTTCGAGAAACATCGCAAACAGAGGCTAATTGAGGCATCCCAGTGGATTTCCGCACAGCAGCTCAAACATGCATCATTTCATTATCTGGAGCAAAGTCAAGGCAGTCCCTGGCTTGCATGCCAGTTTACAGTTTTTTTTATTTATTTATTTAATTTGATAATTAATTAGAACGTTGTATATTATTCGGATTGTATTATTCGGACTGTAATATTCTTTCATTTGGGACTGTATTATTATTTATTCGGACCCTCTGTGCAAGGGCAAAATTGTAATAAGTGTGCGTGAGTGTGATGTATGTCTTCCAACCCCGCGTCTTTCTTCCCTTTTATTTACCCGCTTATGATGGTTAGATATAGGGCATATTTCAATTAGCATACAGTATGACAGCATGTTCACATCATTCATCTGTTTTGCACGCACCGGGCTCGGCGCATCATACAAACTGCATTTGTATTTCAATTCCAAATTGAATACGTGTTAGTTGTAGTATTCCATATGCCATGTTTAGGATAGTCGAGCCTGCTATAATTTGCATCTTTGCATGTGTTGCATTAGGCAATTCTGTGTATCTAGGATCATGCATGAATTTCTAACGAGCTTTTGTTTTGGCTTGGAGTACTCGTTGAGTTTTATGCTTTAGTATCCTTGCATGCGTGTGAGTGACTGCCATGAATAGCATGCTTCCCTTGAGGCTAAATGCTTATGTGATATAACTGCCTTGAATGCCTGTGGGTGGAGGTTGTGTTATTTGGAGTGGAACAATTCATCAAATGTTTGTTTTAAGCCCACTAGATAGTGGCAAAATCATGTTTTCTAAGCCCACCCGAGGGTGGCAAATCCACGTCTTAGCCTACCTGCGGGTAGCACCAGCAAACCATTTTCAAACAAACAAACATGAAATGTTTTGTTCCAATTCAGGCGACCCAATCTATACTTGTATGCTGTGCGCATCACATAGTAACCTAGGCTAATAACCGGAATGAGAACATACAATGTTTTCAAAAATAGATATCATGGTTAGTAGAGGCCGGTCTTTGACCGGGCGAGCGGGGGTGCTCACGAAGTGACCTTCCCCAATCGTACCCAAGTTCCCGAGCCGACGCAACTTTGGTGATGACGGACACGTGGCTTTTGGCACCGAGTCAGGGTTTCCTAAATTTTCCATTTAAAATATTTAGGTGGCGACTCTGTATCTGGCAAAGCAGTCCATGTTTGGCACTTCTTTCAAAAAATCTATTTTCAAAACGATTTGCCGGATTTGGACTCTTTGGTTCAAGATTGAGAACTGTGACATTTGAGTCCTTCGAACTGTAGTGACCCAATATCGAACCAGAACGGGGGGGACTCGCACTCCCTTTTCCCCGGGATGCGTTCGGGGACGTCTACAGTTTCTGGCGACTCTGCTGGGGATTTAGAGAACTTGACTCGAACTCATGATATCTAATTTTGACTACACTTGTGTGTTTCTTTGCATTGCATTTGCATTGGTGCGCCTAGGACACCGTGTTTGCCATCTGTTATTCCTGAGCGGTTTGCCGAAGGCTTGTCTTGTCAAGGACCGGTTACGGGCTCTGCCAGTATGGGAACACAAACCCCGGTTTTGCCGGGGCACCCTCATTGACCATTCGACCTAGTACATATTCGGATCCATAGTGACCATTCCAAACTAGGACAGGTTGCTTACCCGTTTATAGATTGTTTGAAACCGCTGTGTGCGTAGTAAAACCCTAGCTCCTGACAAAATAGGACAGGGAAACCCTACCCCAACATAGGGGTGTTTTGGCTCTCACTTATCTGTTTTGTGCTTGTTAGAGTGTGTCTCTACAGGGAATGCATGTATCAGTCTATGAGTTTGGGCATCAGGCCTGCGGGCATCAGTCAGTATCTGAGAATAAGTTGTCTGCGGATATCGGATTCAGTTTTGAGGAACAGTGATACAGGGACAGTGATCAGTGATTGAGGACAGTGTATTTTCAGCTTATCAACTGCGTGTTGTATACCCGACTGTGTGTTGTGTATTTAATTTAAGCTGTTACGCTGCCCGTTTATCTGGTTGTTTATTTCCTTTTCGCTTTATTATCTTTTTGCTAGGGCAGTTTTTAGCACGATTGCTTCCGAACCAGTAGATACTCCCCAAGCACTTTGGACACGAGGTCGCCGACTCAATCGATCCGAGGATCTGGTTGACGGACATCCAGTGTTCCACTCTCTACCCCCAGTTATCAGAAGAAGACCGAGAAGGCGCAGTGTGTCAGAACAGGGATTACCGGGACAGAGGGCTGCTTTGACAGTAAACAGTCAGGTTGAAATTTCTGTGTCTGCCATAGAGATACATTTACCAGTCATTCAGATAGAACAGCAAAATACATCAGGGATGGAGGCGATGATGCGCCAAATGCACGAGAGCATGAAACAGATGCAAGAGGATGCCATCCGCCAAGCGGAATTTTCTAAACAACAAGCCGCAGTCATGGCCCAGCAGGCCGAACTGATTACTAGGCTGCAACAGCAGAATGCAGCGTCTGCTTCACATCAGGCTCCTCCTCCACCAGCGGCTCCACTACCCGAGCAGGCACCTACTGGTCAGAATACCCTGCCAAATCCTCAGAATACCCTCCCGAACACCCAGAACATCTTACCCAATGTCCAGAAAACTCAAGAGGACACGAACCTTCCAACAGGGCTGGCTCCGCCCCCGCTTCTGCCGCAACTGTCCAAGAATCTTACACCCAACCACCCGGACTCTCCATTCGAGTTCGAGGTAGATCATACAGCTCTAAAACTGAGTAAGTTGGAAAAGCTTTTCAAGAAATCGCAAGGGGTGAAGGCCATCCCAGACATCGAAGATGGGTACACCGACGTGGCCGTAACACTGCCAGACAGATTCAAGATGCCACAGATTGATCGTTTTGATGGGTCAGGGGATCCTATCGTCCATCTCCGGCTATTTTCAGACATCCTGAGGCCAATGGGCCTAACCCGACCACAAAAGCTTTCCCTGTTTGGCCGAACTTTGTCGGGTGTGGCAGCCATTTAGTATGCGAAGTTAGAAGATGACGTGAAAAGAAGCTGGGATGAGATAGCCGAGGCCTTCGTTGCACAGTACTCGTACAATACACAGATCGAGATTACAACCCGTGATCTCGAAACGACGAGGCAGGAACCTAAGGAATCTTTCTCCGATTTTGTAACTAGATGGAGGGCAAAGGCGTCGATGATGACCTTGAGGCCTACAGACAAGATCAAATCCGGATGATTGTACGCAATCTCCAACCGAAACTCATGCAAAAGATGATCGTACTCCCCTTTCCCACCTTCTCAGATTTACACGAGATGGGGGTACAGATCGAGGATGCGATGAAGCAAGGTTTGATCGATCAGGACCGAGAGCAGCCCTGAAGGACATTCAATCGCAATAACAACGCAGGCCCGAGTGGCGCTGCAAACACAAGGACTTCGGAAGTCGGTATGGTCACCACCACTCCCCCTCCCCATCCAAGGCCCACAGCGGCCACACCCTTTTCCAATACATCCGGGAGCAGTACCCAAGCCCCGAGATATCAGTCCAGAGGCCAAAGAACCTTCACTCCACTATACATGCCTTTGTCCAAGGCTCTCGGGGTTCTAATCAAAAAGGGGCATCTGAAACCCCTAGAGCCGAGGCCATTACCAAATCCACTCCCCCCTTCCCACAACCCAGCCAAGTACTGTGCGTACCACCAGCAGCATGGCCATGATACAGACCAATGTTTCCGGCTACGTCACGAGATTCAGCACCTCGTTGACAAAAATATTATTCTACCTCCCGAAAGACCCAACGTCACAACCAACCCACTCCCCGCACATAACCAAGATCCACCACCCAAAAGAGTCAATTTCATCCAAACTGGGGTCGTGTCATACGATCCTAGTATCTATATCACTCCCTCTCACCTACCCAAGCCGGAGGTGATCCTTCCTGAGTGCGCTGACTTGTGCATGTTGGACACCTTCACAACCCAATCTGAGCCAAAGGTGGTGATCATCGAAGATGGAATGGGGCAGGTTTCAGAGGAAGAAAGAATTATTGAGTCTGGGATGGAACAGTCTGGGAATCTGGCTGGAAGAGCCTATGATCTGAGCGGATACATCCTATCAGTGGGCCAGTATAAGCTGAGTGTGGGGCTGCCAGAAAAAGCTGAATTGTGCATGATTCAGGGGGACCGACTTGAACAAGGGGCAGATGATCTGACAACAGTGGAAGAAGATTTTGCCAACCTCCAGTTCTTCGACGACCAAGAAGCAGGGGATACAACAATCAACTGGTTTGAATATGGGGAGTCGGTAGAGGTTACCGGATGGTTAGATGATCAGCCAGACATTGTGGAAATTCAGCCAGAGCAAGGCCCGGCAGAGGCAGGGGTATCAATGATGGCCGGAAGGGCCGAGAGTCAGAATGGATTGCCGGAGAGCGCCGGTACAAAGAATTTCGCTCGGGACCAAGATATTGTGAAAACTGAGCAACAAACCGTACTAACGCAGGAGGAGCAAGAGAAGAAGTGGGATTCTGAGAGAATCCGAAAAGCCAAGAATCATGAAGAAATTGAAAGTGCTGCGGGCACGAGAGTAGGATATGCTGTGAGCATATGGGATGAAAGTACCGAGAGTACAAACTTGCCAGAACCAGATAGGTGTCTGTTGAACGCTAATGGAATGTGGTGGGAAGACGATGACTTATGTCTTGCCCACACGGATGAAGATTGGGCAGGTGCTCAACCAGATGACACTTGGTACCTCGATGAGGTGGACCACATGACCAGGAGCGGGCGATACTTCAAGCCCCCACACCTAGACCAACCCGAAACATCTGGAAAAGATAAAGAGGCTGAAAAACAGAGAGAGAAGCAAATTGAAGAAGAAGCTGTACTGAGACAGTTAAAGAAGATACAAGCAGACATCTCTATCTGGGGACTGCTTATGGCATCAAGGGTACATAGACAGGCCGTCCTATCTGCTATGGACAAGGCTAAACTCTCCATCGATACTACACCAGAGCAGCTGGTTGGGCTGGTTTTTCTGGGAGGAGGTTCCCCGGCATTAACCTTTTCAGACAAAGAACTGCCGCCTGAGGGCGTAAATCATAACAAACCTCTCTACATCTCCGTGGAATGTAGAGATAAGTGGATACCGGTGGTACTTGTTGATACCGGGTCTGCTATCAACGTCTGCCCAGCCAGAACAGCATATGCAATCGGGTTGAAACCCGCGGACTTCATACCAACCACTCAGGTGATCAAAGCTTATGATAATACCAGCAGGGAAGTGATGGGGACTGTCAAGGCCCAGACCCAGGTTGGTCCAGGACAACACAACATTGAATTTCATGTCTTGGACGTTCCCGCAACCTTCAACTTACTCTTGGGGCGGCCGTGGTTGCATCAAGTAAAGGCAGTCTCTTCCACTTTACACCAGATGTTGAAATACCCTCACGGGAAGGGGGTTGCAATTGTTTTCGGAAACTCATCCATCCATCCGCCGCCGGAAGTGTCTACACCAGTTTTGGAGATCGAGCACGGCACGGAGGATGTGTTCTTGTCAGGGTTCACTTTGGCAGAGGCCCGGGTAGTGCAGAATATTATGGCTGTGAATGAAGGTGTGTACGTCAGTGCTCAATCCGTCTACCTCATGAACAAGCTACAACATATTCCCGGGATGGGATTAGGAAGGAGCGGCAGGAAAGGAGTCGCTGCGTTGGCCGAAGTGCCACACAACCCGCATACCTTTGGACTGGGTTATCTGCCCACCAAAGAGGACTGGGTGAGGAAAGGAAAAGAAATGGCCAGTAGAGCCAGAGCGAAGCAGGCTGGGAAGCCTTTTGAATTAATGCATAGGCCCATCCAGGGCACCCTGAACGGACGCTTTGTCCGGGAGGGGGAGGATTTTCCATTTTGCGGCTTCCTAGAGCCATGGTTAAACGCGGAGAAGAAGCGCGTACCAGGTTTCGAGATCTTCTTCGACCTGCAACTACCCGGGGATGACGTTGCCACAGGGCAGACGGACCCAACAGCTGAGGTTGAACAGTGCAAAGCAGTGGATTCTGAGGGCACAGAATTGGAAATGGGGGTAGCACTGACATGTCTCCTCTATGATCCTCCGATCAACCAAGAGTGCTTGGGGGATAACTCCGTGGTTTCCATGATTGGGGATGGAACGGCTGTGGGCCTACCAGCAGCTATCTTGGATGCATCAATCGCACCCTTTCTCACCTGGCAGTACGAGGAGGGATTTTTGTCCAGCAGCACCGGGTCAGGTAGTGAGCCGGAATCTGATTCCACCGAGTCCTGTGAGTCGGAATCAGGTTCCAGCTCGACTGAGTCTGAGTCTGGTACTCCTGGGGAAGCTAACCCGGATGCCACAGTCTTGTCTAGGTTGTCTTTTTCCTTTTCATTTGAGTCTGTTGTAACCAATGAATCGGACGATTTGGATGTGCCTAATGAGAATGAACTATCTGTGGTTTCCGAGTATTTTTCTGTGCCCTTGATTTATTGCATTAATTCAGACTTTCAAAACTTTGATGAAAACGACGAGGGCGAAGTTCTTCCGGTTTTACAACGTTTAATTGAACAAGAGCAAGAGAGATTTGTTAAACCATTAATGGATGAAATCATTACCGTGAACATTGGTACTGAGGAGGACCCGCGGCTGGTCCAGATCGGGTCCACGTTGTCTTCGGAGGAACGCGAGCGCTTAGTCGCTTTATTAAAAGATTTCAAAGATGTTTTCGCGTGGTCCTACGAAGACATGCCTGGAATTGATCCTGAGATTGTACAGCATCGGATCCCCCTTGACCCCGAGGCCCGACCTGTCAAACAGAAACTCAGAAGGATCCGCCCAGATTGGGCTCTTAAGATTAAGGAAGAGGTCACCAAGCAAATCGACGCAGGCTTCCTGTTGGTGTCTGAATATCCGACCTGGTTGGCCAACATTGTTCCGATGCCGAAGAAAGATGGCAGGATCCGGGTGTGTGTAGACTTCAGGGATTTGAACAGAGCTAGTCCGAAGGACGACTTTCCCTTACCACACATCGATGAGTTGGTAGATTTCACAGCAGGACATGCATTGCTCTCATTCATGGATGGCTTCTCAGGATACAACCAGATAGTGATGGCACCAGAAGATAGAGAAAAGACTGCATTCACCACCCCGTGGGGGACATACTGCTACCGGGTAATGCCGTTTGGGTTGAAGAACGCTGGAACTACTTATCAACGGGCCGCGACCACAAGACTACATGATATGATCCACAAAGAGGTTGAGGTGTATGTGGACGACATGATTGTCAAGTCCAAGGAAAGAGAGGGCCACTACACCGCCTTGCATAAGTTTTTCCAAAGGATCAGGGAATTCCGATTGCGGCTAAACCCTTAGAAATGTACATTTGGTGTTACAGCGGGAAAAATGCTAGGGTTTCTGATTACACAAAGAGGCATCGAGGTCGATCCTTCCAAAATCAAGGCCATCTTAGAAATGCCACCACCAAGGACTGAAAAGGAGGTGCAAGGCTTTCTGGGTAAAGTGCAATTCATAAGACGGTTTATTTCAAAATTAACCTTGACTTGTGAACCACTTTTTGGCCTCCTCAAGAAAGGAAAGAAGTTCCAATGGGACGGCCGATATCAAGCTGCATTTGAACAGATCAAAGAATATCTACAGAACCCACCCGTTTTATCGCCACCAGAACCGGGGAAACCGTTGATTTTGTATCTGTCAGTGACTGAAATTACAATGGGCTGCATGCTTGCACAAGAATCAGAAGATAAGGTGGAGAAAGCCATCTATTATTTGAGCAAAAAGATGCTGGAGTATGAGACCCGATATACACCGCTGGAAAAGGCTTGCTTAGCTCTGGTATGGGCTACCAGGAAGCTGCGGCACTACCTGTTAGCTCACTCTGTAATGTTGGTTTCACGACTTGATCCCATCAAATATCTCTTCGAGAAACCAGCGCTTACGGGTAGGCTAGCCCGTTGGTTGCTGTTGCTCTCCAAATTTAATCTCACGTACGTGACACGCAAGTCAATGAAAGGAAGAGCAGTGGCAGAGTTCGTTGCCGACCACCCGGTTGAAGGGGATGAGGCAGTTGAGTACCTGTTCCCGGATGAATCAATTTTGCATATCGACGATGAAACTTGGACGATGTACTTTGATGGAGCGTCAAATCAACATGGGTATGGGATAGGAGTGTTGCTGATAGCACCCGATGATTCCCGTATCCCTCTAGCCTTCAAACTCCGATTCAAAGTCTCGAACAATGAAGCAGAATACGAGGCGTGTATCGCTGGTCTAGAAGCAGCCCTAGAACTAGGGGCAAGACGGTTGGACGTCATTAGGGATTCGAACCTTGTTGTGTCTCAAGCTAAAGGAGACTGGAAAGTGAAAGAGGAAAAGATGATGATGTATCACCAAACCTTGGATTTGCTGATTCCTCGGTTTGAGAAGCTAAGTTTTACTCATCTACTAAGAGAGAACAACAGGTTCGCAGATTCTTTAGCAACTCTATCTTCTATAATAGACATCCCGTGTGGAGTCTGAATGCGTCCAGTCATCATTGACCAGAAATTTGCACCTGCCTATGAGTCGATTGTAGCCATAGATGAAGTTCAGGACGAACACCCCTGGTATTACGACATCTGGAACTTCTTGGAGAAAGAAGCATACCCGCCGGGGGTAAATGCCAAAGACAAGAGGGCAATCAGGAGAATGGCAGTTCAGTTCATCATCTGCAGAGGTAAACTGTATAAACGGGGTCATCTAGGAATGCATAAACTGTGCGTTGATGCCGAAGAGTCAAAGCGTCTGATAGAAGCCATCCACGGGGGAGAATGTGGTGCACACATGAATGGGGTAATGTTGGCGCGGAAGATTCTCAGACAAGGTTATTACTGGTCCACTATGGAAGAGGATTGTATTAGTTTCGTTCGGCGATGTCACAAGTGTCAAATTCATGCAAATCGCATGAACATCCCGCCGTCAAAGCTGTACAACATGACTTCGCCATGGCCGTTTTCTGTCTGGGGAATTGATGTAATCGGAGCTATCACGCCAAAGGGGTCGAATGGGCATGAGTTCATTTTGGTAGCAATAGATTATTTCACAAAGTGGGTCGAGGCCCAATCTTATGCGGTGTTGAAGGCTTCGCATGTAGCAAAATTCATCAGAAACAACATCATCTGTCGCTACGAGGTCCCAAATGAAGTCGTTTCAGACAATGGTTCCCCTCCGGTACAGTGCTATTCAGACTAGGGGCAACTTTCCGTTGCAATGAAGTGCTGCGGTACCATTCAAACTAGGGGCAACTTTCCAGTTGCTAGGATCCAGGGTTGTGCGTCTCAGTGACAGATCTCAGGCGTGTCCAGTTCTGATCCATATCGAAAATAGTTTTGAAAAGTTTTAATAAAAGTTGACTTTGCTCAAAATTAATCTTTTTACAACTAAGACCATTTTTGGACCAAAGCGGAGAATTTTCAGTACCACAACCTTCAATTTCATTGATTTCACAATAGAGTTCTCTCGCTCTTGCATACAATTGAAGTTGATTTTTATTACACTCATAAAGAAAACTTGAAAGTACTAATAAAGCAATAAATCTGGGGCATAGTCAAGTCAGGTGTCCCTGCGCCCCCTGCTAGAGCTAGTCGAAGCCTCTGACGCCAACCGAGGCCTAATCTGTGCCTCCTCATTGAGCCAATCCCAGCACTCGTCAGATAAAGTGCAACTGAAAACAGGGGCAGGGGACAGGAGCTCTCTAGTCCTCCAGGCCGTAGTATGTCGAGCAAGGTATGCACCTCTGACCAGGAAAGTGACCAGGTACTCAATCCCCTCCGTAGGGCAAGTCTGATCACGACCAAATTGGTGCAGAATACGGAAGGGGAAATAGAATACACGATGGGTCAGGCCAATCAACCGGATCCCAGTATCCTGGAACATGCTATAACTCATCGCCGGAAGGTTAAGCCAAGGACAGCGCCAAGCAATGCGTTCAGCTGACAAGTTGCACATCCATTCAAACCACCATCCCTCATCAAGGGCGTCAACTAGGCGTTGCCGAAAGAAGTAGCCACGGGCTGAGTAAGCAGGGCAAGAGTCCACAACTTGCAATTTATCCATCAACCATATCTGGGGAGGGATGAAAAATGAGAGAATAAAGAATAGAGAGATGTGCGATGAAAGAAAAGTGAGAGGAGGGTCTTGTGAGAAAAATCGAGCCTGAGGGCCGAGTGATGTGAGCAAATACATATGTGAGCTTGGGTGGGAAACATTACCTGCAGCAGTAGTGGACTCCCTGCAAATCTAGTCGTCTCCCGGCGATAGAAGGCATCCAAACCTAGCAGTGTTTCGGCCAATGTCATGGCGATACAACTCTTTCCTTCCCTCAAGCCTTGAGCGACTTCAATCAAACGGATGCTAGCTCCCCCGGAGCCCGAGACAAACAAGAAATGAGATAGCATGCACAAGCAGAGGGCATGTTGTCGGAAACCTTGCCAATGATGGTCGCCGCGGTCACCGGTATTAGAGAATCGGTAAATCAGGCTCGGGATATCCAACATGCCATTACCAATCAGAGATCGAGCATCATGCGTGTTGAGACCACACATCCGCCCTAAAGCTTAGGCGTGGCCAAAATGAGACTGAGGCAAAATCTCTTCTAAGCGTTCAGACTCCATCAAGATTTGAAAATCTTCGAAAGTGGGACATACCTCTTGCCCTCCGAAGCTGAAGACATGCGTCACCGGGTTCCAAAATCTCACTGCGGTATGGAGGAAAGGAAGGTGCAGTGGAGTCCTGCCCAGCGTGAATAGTGCATTCAAGCCGAAACCCCGGAAGTTCAACTTTTCCGAGCCATCTAAAGAAGAGATCCAAGATGTGAGATTTTCTACGAGAAACGCCTCCATTTTTGTGCAAAGCAGTGATGAAATGAAAGAGTTCCAAAGTTGGAGCTTTATAGGGGGGGTAAAACACTATTCGGGGACACGTGTCACAATTCTAGGAGTTGCAAGGAAGGTGGCCGGCCGGCCATCTATTCTAGCAGGCCGGCTACCCTCCAGTCCTCAGATGCAAAATGTGGCCGGCCACGCATTGGTCTTGTTTTGCCCTCCGGAAGGAAGTTTTGAGGCATTTCTATGCATCAGGGATGCCGAAGGCCTCCATTTCTCTCAGTTTCGGATGCGTTCCATCATCCAGATCGTCCGTCCGAAGTATGCTTTGTTGTATTTTGCTTATCGAGTTGTTGCTTTGTTTATCGAGTTGTAAGTTTTGTCGAGCTGTCGCATTTTGTGTTTTGAGTCGTTACTTTTTGTTTACGCAATTTTGTTAAGTCTTGTTTATCGAGTCGTTAACATTGTTGTATTTTGCTTATCGAGTTGTAAACTTGCTAAGATTCTGTTATTTCTTAGTGAGTCGAGTTGTTTGATTTGTTGCGTCGGTTCATTACCTGACCCGGTAAATACACAAGGCACAATTCCCATTCAATTTCATTTTTTTGTGCAAAATGATGCGATGCAATGCTAAGATTTTCATATACAAACACATTTTCAAAAGCTGTTTCATTCCATCATGTTTTACAACAAAATAAAGGTACAAGTTTTACAGAAAATAAAAACTGCCTAACAATATGCAAAGTGCTACAAACTACTGGCAAAAAGTAAAATAAAGCAGGAAATAGCATCAATATCCTCTGGAGCGGGAATGAGGGGGCCCCCTCATCCTCTTCTGCGGGACAACCTCTGCACCATCATCACCATCCGGGTCGGAGCTGTCATCCTCGGGATCCCCCTCAGCCTCGCCTCCACTCCCGGAACCAGGGCCGGAGCCTCCCCCCTCAGCAGATGTCTCTGACTCACGATCTGCGACCTCCTCCTCCTCATCAGGCTCTGCCTCTATAACATGTGCCCTACGCCTGCGAGACGACCCCGCTCCTCGAGCTCCTCGTACAGGCCTAGATGGCCCTGCTCCCTGAGAAGGCCTGGATGGCCCAGCTCCTCGAAAGGGCCCAGATGGCCCAGTACCTCGACCTCTCTGAGAAGGCCCGGGTGGCCCGGCCCGCGGCGGTGCATATACAGGAGGCATCTGAAAGTGAAGAGTCCAATACATCAGTTCAAATATGAAAAGCAGATGCAAGTACAGTATGCGAGTGAGGTGTGTGTCAGATGTTCTCTACACAGCCTATCAATACAGCAGAATGTTCAAAACCAATATGTCATCAGAAATATGCTAAGTACAGGAAAGGTGGACAGTACCTCCACGCCCATGATGGCCATCTGTGCCTCCCTCCGTAGGATCATGCCCTCAAAAGTGGCCAGCAATCCAAGTATCTCGTCCACGTACTCAACTGGAGGCTACAGATACAAATGCAAAAACTATTAGTGAGGGAATGAATGTCCAAGTATCTGATTGATAAATCAAAGCTGTAAAACATACTGGGGGCGAATTAGGATCTTTGACATATCTATGGTCAGGAAGAGGAGGCTCCAGCGAGACCTGGTAAGGAGTCCCAAATCGCCAACTCGTCAACTCGGTCGGCATATCTGGCCACCCAAGATGATGAAAAGTCGGAGGGATCGGAGGAATCGACCCACCCCCACCTCGAGACGTACCAGCTCTGCTAGAAGAGGGAATATCCATGGCACGAGCCCGACTCGAAGATGGTACATCAGTAGGCCTCCGTGGCGGAGCACGCACTCCCGTCAAGGGGGCCATCAGGTATGTGTGACGGCAAGTAGCGTAGTCCCCGTCAGTAAGATGCAGCAAAACATCGGTGCCCTGCATAGCACTAATGACCTCCTGGGTAGAGAGTCTATCGGCAGTCCTTATAGTGACTGGAGGTGCGGCCGGAGGGTCCTGAGAATTATACCCCCATACCTGCCCTAGGAAGCGTTCCCCCAGGAACCACGCTCTACCAACCGATCCCTCAAGCAGGAACCTATACTGGGAGTTACCCGCTCCCCCGGGATACTGGAATCGGAGATTATCGCCCAAGACCGCCCATGGCTACCACGTGATCTGCGGATAACCAGTGCATAAATCAATCAGAAATCGGGAATATACAGGGCAAATCAAAGATGAAAACGGAAAAGAACTGAGGGTTCTGAAATACCTCCGTCGTCTGAACAGTGTCGAAGTACTGTCGCAGGTAGACGAGAGTCTCTCGACGTCTCGGTCAGTGCTGGCCCTCGAATACCAATGAAAATGGGGTCGTGAGAAGCCCTGCCACCTCCATCTCTGGGGCTAATGTTGGAAAATATACATAGACCCATAGCTGAGAAAGGCAATGCAGAATGTAAATACAAAGTGCTGAGGGCAAAATACAGAATGTAAAGTGCGCCGTGTGTGCAATAAACAAGTAATGAGGAGCAGAAATGTAAATCAAGAGGACAGAACGTACCTCCCAGGCTCTCCAGTAGCCGCCGAGTAAGTCTCCCCGCCCGCGAGAGGCCGCGCTCATATAGCAATAGATGGTAGCCAGGCCGGCGCCACCCCACCCCAGTCGTACCGACTGACCTGTGATAGGTCCACTAGAGCGCTCAAAAGATACAACCCAACAGTGTTCCCCCTATCGGCAAACAGAGTGGTGCCAAAGAGGAACATAAGGAAGCCACGGGCATACTGCTCAACCTCCTCAGGAGACTCGGGCTCCATCTCCGGCCTCCGAAAATGGGAAGAGAACCAAGTGTACCGGACTCTCCCAGAAGCTCTGTCTACAGGCGGACGGGCCCCCAACAGATGTATCCATGCAGCCTCCCACTCGCCCATATCCTCGTCATAAGGAATGGGCCAACCGCCTATGTCTAGGCCGGTGAGCACAGCGAAGTCTAGCGGGGTCATGGTCAGGTCCCCGGTGGCAGAAAAGTGGAAGGAATTGGTGGTGTCCCACCATCTCTCCACCAAAGCAGCTAACAATGTCCTGCTGGCAGGACAACGTGATAATCCCACGCAGAATGCTCCGAACCCTGCTAGATCAACCAGATTCCGGACAGCCTCCGGGAGCTCGATATACTTGTCTCTCGCAGCGGTAGAGCCGTATCCTCGTACAGTACGAGAGCCAACCTGCATTCAGAACGAATGCATGTGTCAGAATGAAATGAATGAGCCGTGTGCAAACGCAAATAAATGAACTGTGTGTTCAGAAAATCAGTGTTTTGGGCTGCGTGTTCAAATCTTAATCAGTGGGCTGCGTGTTCGCTTTAATCAAAATCTGGGCTGTGTGTTCAGAAAATCAGAGTTAGGGCTGTGTGTTCTACTCTCCATCAATTTGGACTGTGTGTTCATAAAATCAGAGTTAGTGCTGTGTGTTCTACTCTCCATTAATCTGGGCTGTGTGTTCAGAAAATCAGAGTTGGGACTGTGTGTTCTACTCTCCATCAATTTGGACTGTGTGTTCAGAAAATCAGAATTAGGGCTGTGTGTTCTACTCTCCATCAATTTGGACTGTGTGTTCATAAAATCAGAGTTAGGGCTGTGTGTTCTACTCTCCATCAACTTGGACTGTGTGTTCAGAAAATCAGAGTTAGGCCTGTGTGTTCTACTCTCCATCAATTTGGACTGTGTGTTCATAAAATCAGAGTTAGGGCTGTGTGTTCTACTCTCTATCAATTTGGACTGTGTGTTCATAAAATCAGAGTTAGGGCTGTGTGTTCTACTCTCCATCAACTTGGACTGTGTGTTCAGAAAATCAGAGTTAGGCCTGTGTGTTCTACTCTCCATCAATTTGGACTGTGTGTTCATAAAATCAGAGTTAGGGCTGTGTGTTCTACTCTCCATCAACTTGGACTGTGTGTTCAGAAAATCAGAGTTAGGGCTGTGTGTTCTACTCTCCATCAACTTGCACTGTGTGTTCAGAAAATCAGAGTTAGGGCTGTGTGTTCTACTCTCCATCAACTTGGACTGTGTGTTCAGAAAATCAGAGTTAGGGCTGTGTGTTCTACTCTCCATCAATTTGGACTGTGTGTTCATAAAATCAGAGTTAGGGCTGTGTGTTCTACTCTCCATCAACTTGGACTGTGTGTTCAGAAAATCAGAGTTTAGGGCTGTGTGTTCTATTCTCCATCGACTTGAACTTTGTGTTTAGAAAATCAGAGTTAGGGCTGTGTGTTCTACTCTCCATCAACTTGGACTGTGTGTTCAGAAAATCAGAGTTAGGGCTGTGTGTTCTACTCTCCATGAACTTGGACCGTGTGTTCAGAAAATCAGAGTTTGGGACTGTGTATTCTACTCTTAGCCAGTGTGTGCCATGTGTTCACCTTCAAATTCGGGCTGTGTGTTCGACAATCAGTGCTTGAGCCGTGTGTTCAATTCTTAACTAATGTATACCGTGCGTTCACAATCAATCAATCAATGAGCCTAGGGTTCAGAAATTCAAGTGTTTAAACTATATGTTCATGATGCAGGCAAAGTACTATGTCATAAGCTAAACTGTGTGTTCAAGCATGGCAAAGGTATGAAATGCACGAAAAATACAGAAAATGAAGTAAAATACCTCTCGGGCCTCATAAGAAAGGTGCTGCTCCGGCTCTCGTAGAAGCAAGTCTCCGGGTGCCCGATCACTGAAGTCAGTAAAATGACGAAAAATCGCCCGCGGGAGGATGTGCGCCGACGGAGCGTATCTCCCGGGAATGAAGGGGCGGACCCTCGAGGGCAGCGCCATGATATCAAAATCATCTCCGGCACCTGGAGGACCTCCACCGTGAGGGAAATTACTTGCCATTTCAAAAAATCTGCAAAAGGAGCAAAAATGAGCCAAATTTGGAAAAAGTCAACAAAAGTCAACTCCCGGGAAATGGAAAAGTCAACAAAAGTCAACTCCCGAGAAAATCTTCAAAATATTGAGACAAACTTACCACAAGTGTTGAAAATGAGAAAAGAAGCCTCGAAATCAAAATTTAATCGGTCCAAAGTGCTTAAAATCGTATGATTTTGCGAAAACAACTTGCGTGGAAGGCTGAAAAGCGCGTATAAAGTGCAGATCTGAACGAAAAAATGGTTTGGGGAGCAAGGGGAGGAGTTTTCGCAGCTTTGGGAGTGATTTCGGAATGAATGGATGAGAGGTTATAAAGAAAATGAGGCAAAATGACAAAAATGCCCCCTGTTTTGGACAGGTGGCCGGCCGGCCACCTTTTCTGGCTGGCCGGCCATTTGCTTTATGGTCCCTAGCCGGTGGCCTCCCCTAGGGCAACCACCTGGCCGGTGGTGTTCCCCACATCCCCATCTAGCTCCCTGCAAATTTTGAGGAAGATTGGAGTTCCCAAGACCTGAAAAAGTTCAAGAAAAGTGCACTTTCTGGCGCGAAATTGCTCCGCCGGAACTTCGGCTGCAATTTCTGACATGTGTCTCATCATTACTCATCAAAATCAGAGTGTATCCTTTTTGAGCATGTTGTAACCTCTTCGGGAGATGAACCAGAGGCCGCGATCGAGTCGCCTTCGCCGAAATGCGCGTTTCCTTGCTCGTTATTTCGCAACAAACGGGCACCCTGGTTTATGCTCGTTTTGCATTGTTGTGCACATAACTTGCATTCTCATGAGCATTTTGCATTGTCATGCATGTTTTCTTGGTGTACCATACTTCTGTGCTTGAGCATGCATTGTCACGCACGTTCCTTTCTCGCATTGCGATACATTCACTCGCCGACACTGCGTGTGTCAAATTTTCGGAATCACAGGAATCGCATTGAATATATGTTGTTAGCATGTTGTTCTTGTTGAATTTCTTTCTTTCGCAGGCACGATATTGTATGTACGGTTCATTTGAGGCTGGTGCGACCAGACGAATCGCGCAGGTATCGTATCTTCTCCGTGTGAGACGCGACGAGAATTGAATAAATTCTCCGCATTCCTAACTGCATGAAATGTAGTTGTTGCTTTGCATTCTTGCTTAAAAGTGTTGCATCTATTTGCGAATACTTGCTTCATTACAGCTTGCTGCACTTGCATGATCATTAAGTTACGTCCGGCTCCGTGCATATCGCTTTGCATTTTGCTCCCTGCCTGCGGGCACGCCTACGGGCACATATCTCTGTTCATATTGTATGATTGTCTAAGTCTTTGGCCTTGTCAAAAATGGGTCGTCTCTGGGCTTTGACATTCACTCCCGTCACTTGTGACTTCCGAGCTCTGTCAAAGAGGGGCAACTGTAGACACCCCATTTTTGACCGACCTTAAGACTCAGACGTCACCGATGGAGCGCTCGGTGGTGTTGCATATCGTGCTCGTTCAGAAGTCTCAGAGTCACAGCCGTGAGCCTACCTCCGGACTTCCGAACCCTCTTCTGTGCCTTGCCTCGGTTTGCGAACCAGACTCGGTTTTCACTGTTTCTTTTCCTGAAGGAAGGGAGAGGTCCCGTAGACCATCTCTCAGTGGCCGTGGGCTACATTTCGTGGCCGTAGGCCATTTTGCCCATTTCGGAGCCCGGTTCTTGGTTTTCGGAGCCGTCAGGCCGTGTGCCTCGGTTCGGGACCGTCTAACCATCTCCGATTCCTCCGGTTTTTGGCATGCATCTTATTTACTCCCTTTTGAGGGACACTGGGGTCCGAGAGACCCACTTCGCGGCCGAATGCCACTTCCGGTGCTTAACAGCCTATTTCCGGGACCCCGAACTGCGTGTTTTGGCCCCCGAGCATTCGTTTTGCATCGGTTTTTTGTTCATTTTTGGCAGGTACCTCTGTTTTATCACCAGGAAGGTCACTAGAGGGTGGGAGGCCAGCAATTGTCTCAGCAACCAGTTATGCTCTTCCGGCGCCCTCCGACGCCCGTTTTCCTCACTTCCGAGCCAATGTTGACCACCCTAGGAGCATTTTCTTCAAGCCAAAATCACATATTTGTGTTGTACACACATGGGAGGACCCTAATATCACATGGCTGGCCAGTAACTCAAATTGAACCTTTTAAACCCCTCCTAAAAGTGGCCTATTCTCTCTCCTGTTTTAGAGTTGCCAATTTCCAACCACAGGGTTGTGTTGAGCACACATGGGAGGACATCTTTCTCCTATGGCTGGCCAGAAATTCTTCTGGACCATTTTGCCCCTTGGCCGGCCGGCCATGGGAGGTGGCCGGCCGGCCACCTGCCACAAAAATACCTAGCCGGTCATGATCTCCTCAATGTGCACTTTACAGCTGTATAGCTGTTTTCCCCCAAAAATATCTCTATCCTGGGGACCCTGGTGGAGGGAAATAAGGGCTCATTTCCCTCCACTTTTTCCTTGATCCTCCTCTCCCTCTCTTGTCCATATAGAGGGCCTCCCAACTCTAGAGAAAGGGTTACAAGAATTGGTTTGAGTCTATACATACATATCATTCCATTTCCTTCAAGTTTAGGCTCCATTTCCTCATCATCTTCAAGCTCTACCATCACAACTCCATTCCAGCAGCAAAGGAAGGAATTCCAGCAGCTTAGAGTCATCAAATTTGGTCCAAGAAGTAGTCAAAGTATTGGTCTTCAAGGGTAAGTAGACTTTCCCCCTTTTGTAGCCCATTTTTGCACCAATTTCTTAGCCTATTTGCTTATTGTTTTGAGCTCCAACCCTAACTGAAATTAGGTCTATTTTGAGCTATTCTACATGTTTGTTGAAGGGTTCAACCCTATTTGAGATCACCACCTTGCACTTGTTTCAATATCCTCTTATATGCCATTATTTTGCATTGAATATTTGGCCTATGTGTGATCTGATTTCGAGCATAATGTAAACTGTAAAAGGGCCTATTTTGAGCCCCTATTCAACATTGAAGAAGGAATCAACCCTGTTTGGGACCCCTATCTTGCACTTTCTTCATAATCTCTCCTATTTACCGTAAATTTGCATGATTTGTTTGGCCTATATGTAAATTGTTTTGGAGCATTTCATGAACTGTGAGTGAGCTTATTTTGTGTCCCTCTACAACATTGTAGAAGGGATCAACCTTGTTTGTGGCCTCCATGTTGTACCTACCATTATACCCCTCTTTGGCCCCCTTTTTTTGCATGCCTTTTTAGGCTTATCTAGCTTCTGTTTTCGGCCATAATCAGAACTGGAAATGGTCATATTTTGACCCCCTGGATATATTTCATGAAGGGTCTTTTCTTGTTTGATAAATGTTTGGCCTACTTCATGTTATACCCTCTTGTGGCCTATTTCTTGCATGGCATTTTTGGCATTTTTGCATGCTGATTTGGGGGATGTCATCTACTGTAAATGTTCATATTTTTAGTCCCTCTTCAGTGTTGTAGAAGGGTATTTTGTGGTTTGGGCTTTGTATTTACCATCTACTTCAATATCCCTCTCTTGGCCCCTATTTTTGCATGCCATTGTTGCCCTATCTATGCTTGCTGTTTGGCCATGTTTTAGACTGTAAAATGCTTTTTTTGGGGCTGCCTTGCTACTGTATTCTCATTCCATGTCCATATTGTGCATGCATTACATAGCTATAGGCCATTTCGGGTGCCTAAATTCGCATTTCGGGACCATCCCTTGCATTTGGTGTCATTTCGCCATCTTTCGGGACTGTTTTCCCCCATATTTCAGTGCTGAAATTCCATTGGCATGTTTGCATATCATTTTCTATGTCATTTCATGCCTTAATGCCATTGTCTCGGTTTGCGTGCCGGTGTGCACGCATTTCGAGGCATCTCATTTTCATCTATCGGCCTCTTATGTGAGTGTGGCTGAGGCTCACTCATGTTAGTATAAGTCCATATTGCATTGTGTATGTCATTTTAGCATCATTGCATTCCGTATGCCATTGTTTCGGTTTGCGTGCCCGTGTGCACGCATTTCGAGGCATCTCATTTTCATCTATCGGCCTCTTATGTGAGTGTGGCTGAGGCTCACTCATGTTAGTATAAGTCCATATTGCATTGTGTATGTCATTTTAGCATCATTGCATTCCGTATGCCATTGCATCGATTTGCGTGCCCTTGTGCACGCATTTCGAGGCATCTCATTTTCATCCATCAGCCTCTTATGTGAGTGTGGCTGAGGTCCACTCATGTTAGTGTAAGTCCAATTGCGTTGCGTATGCCATTTTATGTCTTAGGATCATTTCCTCGATTTGCGTACCCGTGTGCACACATTCCGAGACATCTCATTTTTATAGCATTGTGGATGTTAGGATTGTATCTTAGTTGCATTTCATACATATCATGCATATTGCATTGTGTTCGGGATAGGAGTTAGCCCGGGCACGGGGAACGAGGTGCGTTTCGTACTGCGAGTGACGGAACGGGTCTCAATTCCCAAGTCACCGACACTCCGGATTATCCATGATGGAGTTAAGTTTTGTTGTAGTGTTCATATGCATTCATCCTATATTGAGCTGTGCAATTCGGCTCCTCGGCCATCATGCATCGATATGCGTGATTGGTGGCACGAGGATCGAGGTATGCATACATTTGTGAAATACATTGCTATGCCCATTTCCTGCTCTCTGTTGCAGCCAAAATGAAGAATCAGCAACTTTTCGGAGTCCGGCACGCATTTCGAGAAACATCGCAAACAGAGGCTAATTGAGGCATCCCAGTGGATTTCTGCACAGCAGCTCAAACATGCATCATTTCATTATCCGGAGCGGAGTCAAGGCAGTCCCTGCCTTGCATGCCAGTTTACAGTTTTTTATTTATTTATTTATTTATTTTGATAATTAATTAGAACGTTGTATATTATTCGGACTGTAATATTCTTTCATTTGGGACTGTATTATTATTTATTCGGACCCTCTGTACGAGTGCATAATTGTAATAAGTGTGCGTGAGTGTGATGTATGTCTTCCAACCCTGCGTCTTTCTTCCCTTTTATTTACCCGCTTATGATGGTTAGATATAGGGCATATTTCAATTAGCATACAGTATGACAGCATGTTCGCATCATTCATCTGTTTTGCACGCACCGGGCTCGGCGCATCATACAAACTGCATTTGTATTTCAATTCCAAATTGGATACGTGTTAGTTGTAGTATTCCATATGCCATGTTTAGGATAGCCGAGCCTGCTATAATTTGCATCTTTGCATGTGTTGCATTAGGCAATTTTGTGTATCTAGGATCATGCATGAATTTCTAACGAGCTTTTGTTTTGGCTTGGAGTACTCGGTGAGTTTTATGCTTTAGCATCCTTGCATGCGTGTGAGTGACTGCCATGAATAGCATGCTTACCATGAGGCTAAATGCTTATGTGATATAACTGCCTTGAATGCCTGTGGGTGGAGGTTGTGTTATTTGGAGTGGAACAATTCATCAAATGTTTGTTTTAAGCCCACTAGATAGTGGCAAAATCATGTTTTCTAAGCCCACCCGAGGGTGGAAAATCCACGTCTTAGCCTACCTGCGGGTAGCACCAGCAAACCATTTTCAAACAAACAAACATGAAATGTTTTGTTCCAATTCAGGCGACCCAGTCTATACTTGTATGCTGTGCGCATCACATAGTAACCTAGGCTAATAACCGGAATGAGAAAATACAATGTTTTCAAAAACAGATATCATGGTTAGTAGAGGCCGGTCTTTGACCGGGCGAGCGGGGGTGCTCACGAAGTGACCTTCTCCAATCGTACCCAAGTTCCCGAGCCGAGGCAACTTTGGTGATGACGGACACGTGGCCTTTGGCACCGAGTCAGGGTTTCCTAAATTTCCCATTTAAAATATTTAGGTGGCGACTCTGTATCTGGCAAAGCAGTCCATGTTTGGCACTTCTTTCAAAAAATCTATTTTCAAAACGATTTGTCGGATTTGGACTCTTTGGTTCAAGATTGAGAACCGTGACATTTGAGTCCTTCGAACTGTAGTGACCCAATATCGAACCAGAACGGGGGGGACTCGCACTCCCTTTTTCCCGGGATGCGTTTGGGGACGTCTACAGGTCACCCAGAGATTGTTTGGGGTATCTCCACACATTTCATAGGCTATCAAGTTCAAGAACTTTGCTTCAGTTGAGTCATCAACTGTTATTGTGGGAAGTTCAAGCCTCCCAAAGTTACAAAATGAACTAAAGTTAATATCCGTCAAGTAACTACTCTTCTTGTTCTTCTTAACATGGATCCCCACATCAATGAGCTCCTCAACATTGCGAAAAGTGTATCAATTTGATACACAAAGTTCAACATGTTTGCAACCTACAAGTCTTTTGTACAAAACATCTAGAAGATGCAATCAGCATTCTTGCTTACATTTGGTGCCATAATGCTATTGGCGATGAAAATATCAATCATTTTCATCGTGTAACCTTGTGCATATATTCTTTGGTCATTAATAAGTTCCTTGAGGACAAGGAAGGGAAGTTGATTCTCCAGCAAGAACAAGTCCCGTCATATAAAGGCTACATTGTGGTTTTTTTTATTTCAACCTTATGTTCTTTTCGTTTTGTGACATAGTTAATGAAATACAAAATAAAGCAACCATCCACGAGCATCATCCTTATGAATTCATCATCATTGTATTCATCTGTTGATTTCTCTTCATAGCAATCTCTCAATTGCTTGACCTTCTGGAAAAGCTGCTCGTGCAAGTCTTCAAGCAACTGTTGGTCATCTGAGACTAGCTTACTTGTGATTCTACACTTGAGCTCTTGCATTCGTTGAAGCTTGAGGTTGTTATGATCATGGTGATATGGACCAACAGAAACCACCCTTGGTGCATAGTTATTCTGATAATTCTTAGTCTTTCGAAGCATTTGTGGAACCCTTTGGATGGACAATGGTTTTGCATTTTGAGATTGGCTTGCTTAATTCACATTGGCCGACTAAATTAGCAACCAAATTAAGGTAAATAATAATACAAATATACATACACACACACATATATATATATATATATATATGTGATGATAAATGTGGAGAAAATGTTCGTAACACAAAAGTTAAGAAAAAAATTCATTGTTTTGGGTATTATTCCTACCTTGGCATTTTTTTCACACTTATTGTATTACTGTGTAAACTCATCATTCAATTGATTTTGTTCTTTTTTAGAAATCATTGCATGGTTCGTAATCAAATTGATGAAAATATTAATTAATAAAGATAATTATACTAGTAGTTATTATATTTTGCATCTTGTGTTATTTTAATCCCTACACTTTTAATTGACTTAATTTTGACTCTAAATTTTAAATATGTGTCAATTTGGTCCTATTGATAATATTGTTAGGGGTTTTGACAAAAAATAATCATTGAGTTTGGTCAAGGTTAACTCATTGAATTGTACAGGTTTGTAATTTTGTCCCTAAAATGATGACACATACCACTTATTTTGCACATTTTTCATAAGGAAATGCTATCAGTTGCTATTTATTGGACCAAACTAAGACAAAATTATAAATTTAATGTCAAAATTGAGCTAATTTAAATTACAAAGATCAAAATGATACAAGGGTCAAAATATAGGGACTACCAGTGTAATTTGTCTTATTAATAATCTAAAAATTAAAATTTAATGAAGCTAAAATTAAATTATTATTGAATCATGACCTTGATCATATATATCTATCAAAGGAAAAAGAAATCACGACTATAAAAAAAGATAAACTTTTTACATTGAAATTATGGGGATGTGCACAAAAATCGTAAATCGGTTTGGTTTGAAATCGGTTTGAAGTTATTTCTAAAACAAAGACCAAAACATAACTAAGCAATTTAAGGTGAATTATTTATAAGAGTATATATTAATTTGAAACATGTTGATAAAAAAATTTTATGTTCTATTATAAAATAAAATATCTTAAACCTGAAATTTGACCATATGTTAGTCCAAAAACAAATGTAATTAAACAAACACTTATGCATTTTGGCTACATCTCTGTATTTTTATAAAATGAAATGGACATTTTTATGCATTTTAATTTGTTACTGTATTTTTATTGTAATTATTTTATTTTTTTTACCTTTCATAAATGTTATTCTTATTTTCTTTTTCTAATATTTAAATTTTCAGAGAAAAAATTGAAAAAAGTTAATTTAATGACCAATTGAGAGAGGAGAAAGGAAACAAAATTTAGAAGCACCAAAAATAAAATTTAAATATTAACATGAAAATTAGGAATTATCTATATGTACTGGCAATCGACATGCACAAGCGAAGGGATCAAAGAAATGTTATTAATATAATTATGTTTATTAATTATTTGTAGAATTATCACACGTGTATATCTATTATATATATATATACATATATTAAGCAATGCTTGAGCATGGATGACTTGCTTTTTGACCTGTTTTTACCATAATTGCACTCTCAATCCTCTTTCTTGTTTCATTAGTCGATTGAGATCCTATTTTGTAATTTACTAAAAAAGGGCATGGTCCTATATATTTCTTAATTTACCCTTAAAATATCGTACATATTACATGATAAAGTAGGGTAGTTTGGATTATTTTAATTTCCTATTTTGCTGTTTTGTTTTTCAATTTTCCATTTTTCTTTTTTTTTTTTTTGGGGGGGGGGGAGAGAGAGAGAGAGAGTTTTGAGGGTTTTTGGAAAAATCAACTTTCATAAAAGTATTTTTTGGGTAATTCTATTTACACATAGTACAAACTCTCAATACATACCACAAATAGTGTTCAGATATAAATATTAGAACAAAAGCCAAATGATCGAATATAAATTTATGAATATAAACTAGTTGTTCGGATATAAATAATTGAATGGAATATATTTGAATAATTTATTTTTATTCCTAATTTTAATTCCGAACATTTGACAAATAGCCATTTTATTAATAAATTATTAAATCAATTAATAGTGTTTAATAATATTAGAACTTTATTTCAATTAATAATTGAAGTAATTTTATTATTATGTAGGAGAATAGTTCGAAATTTTATTTTTACGATTAATTCTATTAAATAAATTTTTTTGATAAAAAGATATTTATAATTTTTCAAGTCAAAAAAAACAATTTATATTTTAAACAACTCAATGATGTATTTATAATTTATCCCCATTTAACCCAGTTGCCTTGCAACTTGTCTTATTTAGCTATTTGTTTTTTTCTTTCAACGGGCAAACTTTGGCAATCTTATCGGTTTGCATTTTTGATAATTTTTTTTATTAGCTTATTTTCGTTTTTCGTAAATTTTATTTAAATTAAAAAAAATTAACTTCTAAACTGTACTCCAAGAAACAAAATCAAAAAAATTAAAAAATTAAAAAATAAAAAAAGCTTAGAAAAGATTAAAAAATTTTAAAAATAGCAGATTTTGTTTTTTTTCTTACTTCTTCTTCTTCTTCTTTTTTTTGTTTTAAATTTTTTTTTTTACTTTTAAATACATCTAGATTAGGTGTATCTAGAAATAAAAAATGACTAAAATATTTTTAAAAGATTACAAGAAACAAAAAATTCTATTTTAAAAACTCAAAAATTGTTTTTGAAAATTTAAAATAAAATAGAGTGATTATGATTACATTTTATTTAATTTTCTTTCATGATATAATTTATCTCTTTTATATTTTTTGATTCTCTTGATAATTTTATCATATATTTAATCATTTATTCTATTTTTGTGAGAGAAATATTTTTTTGTAGTTTTGAAATTCAAATATACCATAATAATAACTCATGCCTTGCACAAACTTTTTTCAACTATTATGTATATATTAGGTAGGTAGGCCTGTGCAACGCACGGCTAGTTGTCCATGTTTTTTTTTTTTTTTTTTTTTATGACGGGATTATACATTTTTGTGGTTGATTTTTATTTTTTATTTTTACCTTCACTACATTATCTCTTTATTATCATCACCTTCATCACTATTGCCATTGTTGCCGCTCTCATTACAATATAAAAATTAAAAGTTATAATTCAAAAATAATAAATTTTAAATTAGATCTTATATTCAACACTTAATTTTTTAACAACCAACTTTCAATTTAATAAATTTATCATTTAGTTTTATTATTTAATTCTCAACATTCAGTTTTCAATTTTCAATTTTATATGTTGCTTGATCTCATTTGTGTGAATTTTTACTTTGTCAGAAATTCAACCATGCTAAAGTTTAAAATGAAATTACTTAACATATAGAAAAGGAAATTTTAAAAAATAAAAAAGAAACGTTACATTGAACAACTAATTGCTCATTTAGTTTTGTAAACATAAAAAAGTAAAATGAACCAAATTTGAACAAATTTTAAAACTCATAAAACCTTTCAAACCAAACTTAAATAGTTAAAATGCTGGTAAAAGTTACAAACATATATGTATATATTTTTTTGTTGGGATACATATTTAAGAGTTTTAGTTATGAGTTCAAATTCTCTAAAGTAATTTTAGTTTTTTTTTTTTTAGATTATTGATATTTAATTGTACAAAAATTAAAGATACAGCAGTCAAAAGTTGCAAGTATAACAACCATACAAATAATCACTCTAACATCACTTTTAAAAAATAAAAAAACTCAGAAAAAATCTCTCCTTTTGGACTATTAGCCTAATTTAGTGAACCAAAATTTCTTACATAATTTTCAAAAGCTCACCACCCAAATTAATTCACCGACCATACTAAAGGGAAAAATAGAAAATTCAAAAAGAAGTTAGGGGCAAAATAGGCAAGAAAAGATGAGCCTTCTCAACCAAAGCAATATATCAAACTTTTGCTTAAAACAACTAATATATTATAATGGCTACTTTAAGCTATACTTTTCATATGTTTTTTTTTTTTTTAATCAGCAAAGAAAAATTTCATTTAACAACATGAAATTAAAGGTACAGGAAGATGAGAAGCATCGAGAGAGATTCGGAAATATAAAAATACCCCTACTATTGCTACTCGCAGCCATACAACCAACCCCTAAGCCTCTCGATTTTTTTTTAAAAAAGTTAAGAAGAACTTAACTAAAAAATTAAAATACATGAGTCACCACATAAACAACCCACCAAAACACCCAAACCAAACTAGAGTAACTAAACCAAAAATATAGCATCCCAATAATTCAAATCTGCACAATATTTTAATCAATCCAATATTTCAAATCTGCACACAGCAACCCAATATATTAATCCCTACAGCACTCCCAATAATTCAAATCTGCACAGAGCCACGCCTAACACCTATGCTGCTCCAACACCCACCTGCTGCACTCTACGCCCACCTGCTACACTCCACACCCACCTGGTACACGCTCCTCTTCTATGCACGCTCCTCCATGGCTGGACATCACCATGGCTGGACATCTCCTTTGCATCCTCATTGCCGAAAACTCCATACAGGTCATTGCAAGACTCCAAACCCACCATCGGGAAAAACTACACCTATGCTGCTGCCAAAAGCTCCAGTCTCCTTTCTCACGCCTATGCCTCTGTTACAGCCCACTTCACTGCTGCCAAAACAAAACAAAACCCACGTCACTGCAGCCAAAACTCCAAAGCCAAAGCTCCACCCAATACCCACACCAAGAAGAGTCCAAAGCCACCACCGAAAAGTCCAAGCTGCTACTGCTCCTCTCCTTGAAACAAAGTCCTAACGGCTAAGGCTTACAAGATAAACTTTGGAACCAACAGGTCTTCAATCTCACACCACGGATCCACACACCCACCGAACACCGATCACCCACTGGGACACCTCCATACATATGGTAGAACTTCACCCCTTAAACTCTCACTCGAGGAGGAGCGCTCGAGTGACATCCGGACAAAACCGGATCGCCTACGATCCCCTTGTTTCCGTCCAAAAAACGCACTCCTCAAACTCCTACTCGCCAAAAAGTGCTCGAATGAAGTACCAGGACGCCCCTGCTGAACCAGCTAATACGGCAAGGATGAATCACAAGAGAACAACTGAAGACAGACTTGTGCGGCCCCTGAAGCAAAAACTGGACACACCAAAATACTATTCCGCAGCAACTAAACACACCTAGGTGGGAAGAAATGGGGGACTCAAGTTTATTGAAAGAAAAAACTAACAAGATAACTGCCGAAACGAGCTAGGCCAGCCGACCGCCATAGCCAAAGGCGGCGGCCAACCGGCCCTAAAAGAGGCCGGAGAAGGAGGTTTTTAGAGCGAGAAAAGAGAGGTTTTTGGAGAGAGATCTCTAAGATCTCTTGTTCAATGGGGTTCTTGTTCAATTATACTTTTCATATGTTAACCTCTATTAGCAGTTTAAGTTCTAATTAAAAATATTTATTTTTCTTAAATATATTATGAGAAAAGAAAAATTACCTAATAACATACGTAGGCTTTTATATTGGGAAAATTAGAGTATTGATAATAATCAAGGTACATATGACCTTAGAGTAACTCTAACCATATGACCTTGATCAGCAAAGACAAAAAGACTATTGATAATAATCAAGGTACATATGACCTTAGAGTAATTCTAACCATACTCTTTATTTTTTTATTGGTTTAAACATAAAAATAAAAGAAAAGGTAATTCTTTATTTTACGTAATTTCTTTTTTATCTATGTATTGCAACGCTATGCTTTATTTTAACTATTTATGCACAAATTATTTAAAAGGCCTTCCAAGACCCCTTCAATTGTAGTTAGTTTTGAAATTTTTTTAAAAAATAATTATTATAATAATTAGTCTGTTTAAATGACTAAACTAGCTTTAATAATTAACATATATGCAGCACAGTCCAACTAACAAAGGTTTGAAGACCAATACCCCTTACAGAATTCCAACATATGAAAAACTACCTAAGAAGTATGCACAAGTAGTCTTACACTAAAAAAAAATAAAAATAAATAAAAAAAAAACAAAAAACAAAACAAAACAAAACAAAACGAATGATCAAAGGGATTATTCAGAATATCATCTGATTTTGATCCATGCGTTTACCAGATTTGCTTCACATAGTTAAATAATCCATAACCAGACTTGTGTATGCTGATTAATAATAATAGATTAGAAAGATAATTATTCATACCTCCAGCATTTATTATGGATGCAACCCAGTTTTTGTCTCCAAGGATTGGATCCTTGCGCCTCCCAGATTCATGAATCACTTCTTCTATTTCCACTGTTCTTTGTCTAGCAAGTGCTTCCTCCATTGACAGCTTCTCCTCAATATTCTTGCCAATTTCACTCTCAAACAACACAATCTAATAGTTCTCTCTCTATATATATAGGCTATGCATGTTTTCCATATTAGATTGGGTGGGAATATTATGAGTACAATTAGATTATATATAGGCTATGCATGTTTGCCATATTAGATTGGGTGGGAATATTATGAGTACAATAAGATTGATTAAGAAAATTATTATTGTGGTGGTACTATGTTAGAGATGTAAAACAAATTGTGTTTGTTTGTGCACTGATTTGATGATATTAGTTAACTTATAATATATAAAATTATGTAAAACCCTCATTATATAAAATGTGACTTCGAACCAAGGGATTGTATTGAGTACTCCTGGAATATGGTCACGTGATATTCTAAGATATTGTGTTTAGTAGAGAAGGTAGGGCAATGAATAGTTTTTTTCGTATGGTTAGTCATTTGGCCATAAAGTCTCTCCTAAGGGGTGATCTTGGATTTCACTTTTACGAGCGGAATGGGATGCAAGTTTTAAGTGCTTACAAGGAGAAAGTGTGAGTTTAATTCCTCTAAGTGCCTAATCTAATAGTTAATTACTAACTTTTGCTGATTAAAAAAAAATATATATATATATAGAATGTGACTTTGTTATTTTTGTAAACTGAGATGCAACATATCTAGTCTTTTGAAATTAGAGTAGCAAGACCATCTTCCACATGGGAATGCTAATCACCCTGGCATTTTCCAAAACTAAACAAGTTTTTTTTAAGGCTTATAAAATCGTATATTTTGTACGAAAATGAGTATAATAAATAATGTATATATATATTTTTAAGTCTCTTAACAATTCATAAATATATATGAATTGTTGTAGTTCACGCAAACTATCAGAATGTGCTGATTGAAGTAATTGTGTGTGTAGCTTGGTCAAATGGGACTTTTATACATTGTCTAAGAGGATTTGTTTAAATCAACTTTGTCCGCTAACAAGCTTAATTAGGGAAGGTATACCTTTTCAGGACTTTACTTGCTTATCAAGTTTGGTATTAAATACATATACTTTTGAGGACTTTCCCTTTTATTGAATTCTTGTCTCTCTCACATGTTTTCAACACAAAAGAATCAAACACATGATTGATGATTGTACCAACAAATTAAAATACCTCAATGTTATTTTGTGGAATCAGTGAAAAATGGGAGGAAAAAATTTACACAATTATGAAATAAGGTGCAACTCGAGTTGCATTCCCGTAGTGCTATAGTTGTTTAATTTTTTATTTTTTAGTTTTTATCCTACAATTCAGTGATTCTCCTACAGTATTAGGCCTTTTGGGGGTAAGTACCAGTGGTCCCTGATTGGGTTATACAAGATAATCGGATTTTGCTGCGGCAACAAGGTGCTTGCATTCTAAAAGTCGCACAATTTTATTTTTCTTTGCATGATAAAAAAAAAAAATTATATTTTTTTTGTGAAAAATTATTTATATGTTTACATATATATATTGGAAGACAATCATGAATTTAAAATTGTGCAAAAATTGAAATAGGTTTGAATAAAAAATTGAAAAAAATAAATTTAAAACAATTCATAAATCTATATCTAAGCAGTTATAATGTCATAGGGCTATTTTGAGAAAAATAAGTGTGACTCTACATGAATTCTCACTTCTACTTTAGAAGTGCAAGAAAACTAGAAAAGTGTGACTCTACATCAATTCCCACTTTTACTTTATACATGCAAAATTGTGTCCATCATTAACAAACACATGTTTTTTTTTTTTTTTTTTTTTTTTTTTTTTTTTTTTTTTTTTTTTTTTTTTTAAGAGTGAAAGTAGATAATAGAGTTGGAATTATTCCATACAGTTATAGTTCCCAACATTTGAAACACATGGGATAAACAGAATGAATTAGTCAGTAACTAGTGCTTATTATGAGAAAGAAGTAAATTTTATTCTTTAAATATGAGCAACTTTACGTATTCAAAAAAATTAGTTAAAAATATATTTACATTTTAAAATTTGTGAATCAGATTCTTTTTTATTGTGATTCATGTTATCTTCGTTGTACATTATATTCTTGCCTATTCATTAGATTATAACAAATATTGAGTACAACGGTAAGACTATCTTAAAAAATGTTGCCTACTAACAAAAACTATAAATGAAATCAAGTACCCAAAAATAAAAATAAATAAATAAACAAATAAAACCATAAGTCATGTACAAATTTGTTGTCTTCCACAAATCCAATCCAAATATAAATATCTACTAAGGTAATATGAAATTACTCAATAAATAGTAATAATGCCACATTATATCATTGTCAATCTTCAACTACCTTACACTTTGCTTTGGGGCTAAGCTCGGAGCTACCATGGGACAACATTGGTACAACCTTGGCACTGTGCTACACATCTATGGGTATTATCTCCTCGAGCACTACGGAATGGATATATGGGTTGGTTTGGCATGTACTAAAAAAGTGTACTTTTTGACTTATTTGTGGGTTTGGATTGGGTTTGGGTTGGGTTTGATGTGATGTGTTAGAGAGGTGATGTGATTTAAATAGGATGATGTGACTTAAATAAGATAGTGACTTTTTGACTTTTTGACTTATTTGGATGATGCCAAACCAAGCCATAATGTGACAAGGGGGAGTGTTTTCAACAAGCTTTTTAAAAGGTTCAAATTATGCATTTTATCTCGACTTAGTAAACTCTTTAATAGTGAAGTTATTTTGGCTCATCGCTTTAAAGTTCTCTATATTTAAAGAGCCTAACAGACTCTCTAAAAGTAGCAGGGGCAATGGAGCAAGGACATACAAAAAAAAATTTTAATTTGGAGCATGTATATATTTTATATATTAAATATATTTTAACAATTATTTTTTTCTAGTTACATGTATTGTGTTAAAATATGAAGAAATATTTGCAGTTGATATCAATTACAAATAGGCATTCAGTCCAAAAATTCAATTTTGAATTTTCATTAGCCAAAGGTCCGCACTTTAAATTACTTTGTTCATAAGGACAAGCATCTACAAAATGACCGAATTACCGAAATGTATATATATAGTATATACGGTCAAATGATGAAACCAAACTTTTCATCTCTCTCTCTCTCCCTTTCTCTTACTCTTCTTCTTCACCTCCGTTGTTGCTCCTCGTCCTCGCCGTCGCCATCTCGCCATCGCCTCTCAACCCCATATATATATATATATATATATATTTCACCTTGTCATTGTTGTCTCCACGTCGATGGTGCCGCCGCTACTCAAATTTAGATCTAGATCCAGATCAACGACGTCGGAAGGGCGGGATTGTTGGAAGACAAACTCAATTTGAGTTTGAAGATAATGAATTCTAGAGAAGAGAAAAAGCTGCTAGAGAATTCTAGGTTGAAGAAGAGGAGTTCAGAATGATGTAGAAGAGAAGAAGAAGCTTCTATGAGGTTGCCATGGTCAAAAGCTTAAGGATGAAGAAACACTGTGCACACACGGTTTGTACATGGATTGAAAATCTATAAATAGATAGGTTGTATGTTTGTTTGAGATAGAGTGGGAGAAAAATGTAATCTTCAAGGAGACACATAACATTTCCAAATAAGGAGATTTCTAAGAGAGTAGAGAGTTTGAGAGTTAACAGAGAGATAGCTCTATTTTGTATAATTTGTTTGTGATTTAAATAAAAGGAGTGTTAGTTCAATTTATTTTCCTCTCTTTGTATATCATCACAACCAGTATACACCTCTCTCCCACTTTCAACAGTAGTAACAAAGCTAGAAGAGCTACTTTGGGCAAAAGTAATCAGAAACATAGAAGAGCAGAGTGATTTAAAAAATTGTTTAGATTTCGAAGGTGTCAAAATCAATTTCTGAATATACTAGAGGGTTCGTGTCAACCATAGGAGTCCAGAACCATTAATCAAAAGAGCCAAGAAGTATCCGAAGTTCACCGATAAATGAGTGTAGACGTCCCCGAACGTCCCGGGAGGGAAATCCCGTTTTGTTCATTTGGGCTCACTACAGTTCAGGACTCAAATGTCACGGTCTTATATCTAATCTCGCAAAGTGCAATGCAAGACCGATGAATCGTCAAAGAGTCCAAATCTGGCAAATCATTTTTGAAAACAAATTTTTTTTCAAAAGAAGTACCAAACATGGACTGCTTTGCCAGATACAGAGTCGTCACCTAAATATTTTATTTTTGGGGAAATTTAGGTAACCCTGACTCGTTGCCTAAGGCCACGTGTCCGTCATCACCAAAGTTGCCTCGGCTCGGGAACTTGGGTACGATTGGGGAAGGTCACTTCGTGAGCACCCCCGCTCGCCCAATCAAAGATCGGCCTCTACTAACCATGATATCTAGTTTTGAAAACATTATGTGTTCTTATTCCGGTTATTAGCCTAGAATTACTATGTGATGCACACAGCATATAAGTATAGACTGAATCGCCTGAATTGGAACAAAATATCTCATGTTTGTTTTGAAAATAGTTTGCTACTCGCACGTAGGCTAAAATGTGGATTTGCCACCCTCAGGTGGGCTTAGAAAACAAGATGATTTGCCACTCTCAAGTGGGCTTAAAACTCATAGTCAATGCATTATTCCAATTCAGATAACCCAACCTTCACCCACAGGCATTCAGGCAGGTATATCACATAAGCAGTTAGCCTCATGGTAAACATGCTATCATGGCAGTCACTCACACACATGCAAGGATGCTAAAGCATAAAAGCTTACCGAGTACTCCAAGCCAAAACAAAAGCTATGTTAGAAATCCATGCATGATCCTAACTATATAGAAATGCCTAATGCAACACATGCAGAAATACAACGACAATAGGCTCGGCTATTCTAAGATGGCATATGATGATACTACAGCTAACACGTATTCAACTTGGAATTGAAATACAATGCAGTTAGTATGATGCGCTGAGCCCGGTGCATGCAATACAAATGAATGATGGAAACATGCTATCATAAGTATGCTAATTGAAACATGCCATAATCTAACCATCATAAGCTGGTAAATAAAAGGGAGAAAGACGTGGGGTTGGAAGACATACATCACACACACGTACACTTATTATACAATTGTGCCCTCGCTCGAAGGGTCCGAATAAATAATACAATCCGAATAAATAATTAACTACTCTAGCTAATTAAATATTACAAAACTCTAATTAATTAACAAATTAACTAGGAAAGCAAGTAAATTAGCATGCAAGCTATGGACCGCCTCAGCTCTGTTCCGAATGATGAATGATGCATGCTTGAGTTGCCCAGCATAGAAATCCATTGCGATGTCCCGATGCGCCTCTGTTTGCAGTTAATACCGGAATGTTGTGCAAAGCTCTAGAAGGCTACTGATTTCTGATTTGCTGCAACAGAGAGCAAGAAAGAGGCATGGCAAAGTATTTTCACATATGTATGCACACCTCGATCCTCGTGCCACCAATCACGCATCTCGATGCATGATGGCCGAGGAGTCGAATTGCACGACTCAATATGAAATGAATGCACATGACAACACAACAAGGCCTAGACTCCATCATGGGTAATCCGGAGTGTCGGCGACTGAGAATTGAGGCACGTTTCGTCACTTTGAGTACGGAACGTCCCTCGTTTCCCGTGTTTGGGCTAACTCCTATCCCAAACACAATGCAATGAGATGGCATACACAATGCGACTAACATGCAACCTAGCATATGCAATGCTATGAACTAAAATGACATACATAATGCACGTGACATAACATGGCATGCACAATGCACTAACATGCAACCTAGCATACGCAATGCTATGGACTAAAATGGCATACACAATGCAAGATGGACTTACACCAATATGAGTGGACCTCAGCCACACTCACATCAGTGGCCATATGATGGAAATAAGACAACCGAAATGCATGCAAACATGCACGAATGCGAAGGACCGAACCTAAGGCATCAAATGCCACTCTACCAAAGCATGGCAAGGGATGGAAGATGGCCTATAAACATGCAATTTCCAGCTCTGAAATATGATGCACAATGGTCCCGAATCATGAAAATATGTCACACAATGCAAGCTAGATGGCCCGAATACCGAAACTAATGAAGTACGTTACATTAGAGGTACACGAAGCAATGCACAAATGGAAAAACCAACCCCAAACAAACCCTCGGCAGGCCTGAAACAGTGGGGGAAATGGCCTAAAATGATGGCTCGGAATGCAAAGAAATGGAGCTCATTCAGTGGTCGGTAAATGGGGCATACAAGCCCGACTCTCAAACGCATTTAAAAAGTATAAAACATGGGAATATGGCATTCACATAAGCTCTGAAATATGATGTATAATGGCCCCAAAACAAGAAAACGCCTCAGTATATGCATGCAATGGACCTCGAAACTCAAAGCTAGGCAAGTGTATTGAACTACAAGCATGCAAAACAAACACCATTCAACCATGAGACCCAAAAATAGAGCTAGGACAGTCCAAAATATGCACAAAATCAGTTTAAGGCAAGGCCAAAATGTGCTAGAATCAAGGGTCAACAAAGCATGCAAAGAAAGCTAGTGAACCATGATTTGCACTACAGCTATATGAAGCATATGAGAGCTCACCAAACCAGCCAAAAATAGAAGCATTCCATGCCAAATAATGCCCAAAAACCCACTGAAACTCAGTCAATGCATGCAAGAATGATAGGCTTCTTTGGAGGGCCATCCAAGGGGTTGTTCTTCACATACAAGATAGACATATAAAATGGTAAAACAACCTCTGGATAGAGGTTATGAGGGCCTTAAAACTCATCAAAAATGGCCCGAAATGAAGCTAGGAAGCATGCAAGTAAAAGCCCCTTTGAAAGGCCTTGAATAGGATTGCTCTACACATGCATGATAGACACTTTATATGGAAAAATGGGCTCTGGAAAGAGTTCATGCAGACCTTAAAACTCACCAAATAAGTCCTGAAACATGGCTTCAAAACATGCAAAATGGAGCTCCTTTGTAAGGCCAAAAGGGCCAACAAACAAGGCAAGGAGAGAGGGGGTCACCCCTCTCTGATTTTGGCTCTCAAAATAGTATGCTAGCCACTGAAAATCCACTGGATTTCAGTGGCTAGAAGGCCAAACAAAGCACAAACCCAAGGCCTAGATGCAAGGCTTAAAACAAGATGCAAACAAGCATGCAAGGGGGTAGACGACCCCCAACAGAAAAATGACTTTAAACAATCTTCAAGAGGAGCTCAAAATAAGACTTTTTATAGTTTATGTCAAGGCTCAAAAATGCTTTCAAGTAAGGCTAAGATGGGAAGCAAAATAAGCCTACAAAGAGAGATGGAGCATACAAGGAGGTAGATGACCTCAAACAGAAAAGTGTCCTTAATCAAACTTCAAGAGAAGCTCAGAAGAAAACTTTTTTCATTTCATGTCAAAGTCTAGAAATGCTTGCAAATAAGGCTAAACAATGGAGCAAAATAATGCAAGAAAAAGGGAAATAGAGACTTATCCTTGTAGAGAGGACCTCCAGCAACTTCTGGACCAAGAAAGGAGTTCTTCAACCTCTGAAAATCAGCTCCAAGATGCTTGGATGGATGGTGGAGGTGGTAGGCTATGAGGTGTAGTGCAAATGGTGCAAGAACTATAGGGTTTGGAGCTTGGAATAGTGAGCTATGGAGGGAAGTGTGTGTATGCCTTAAACAAAAAGGTTCAACCCTAGCAATGGAAGAGGAGGCCTCCCTTTATAGAGGAGAGGGGCTAAAGCTTCTCTTGGAAGCTTAAAACCAAACTCAAAGATCCTTCATACACGTGTATGGAGGATCACTTCTGAGGTTTCCAGTTGGCACAGCTGGCTTCAACTCAGTGGGACAAAAAAGCAGAAAGGTGGCCGACCAGTTCAGGTGGTCGACCTACCACCTTACCTGGTCGGCCGACCAGGGGTCAAAAGGGTCAAGAAGAAATACTGGTCAGCCTACCCATATTGGTGACCTCCCAGATGAGTATAACACAATGGTGGTATGAAAAACTAGAAAATGTGACCCAGGAGAGAGAAAAACCAGCTTTTTAGCAAGGTTCAAAAGGGTCAAGAAGAAATACTGGTCGGCCTACCCATATTGGTGGCCTCCTAGATGAGTACAACACAATGGTGGTATGAAAAACCAGAAATTGTGGCTCCAAAGTGAGGAAAACCAGCTTTCTGTCAAGAAAATCGGTTAGAGGAAAGAGAAAATGGTTTCCAAAAAAATTGCTGGTCTCCCACCATCCTACCACCTTCTTAACAATGAAAATAGGATCTATACCAAAAATGAACCCTAACCGATGCAAAACGAGGGTTCGGGGGCCAAAATGCGCAGTCCGGGGCCCCGAAAACAGGCTGTTAGGCACTGGAAGTGGCGTGCGACCACGAAGGTGGTCTCTCGGGCCACAATGTCCCTCTAAGGAGAGGAAACAAGGTGTGTGCCAAAAACCAGAGCAAACGGAGGTAGTTAAGGGGACCCAAACTGAGGTACACGGCTGACGGCTTCGAAAATCGGAAACTAGTCTCTAAACGGGAAAAGTGGCCTACGACCACGAAATGTAGCCTATGGTCACTGAGAGATGGTCTACGGGACCTCTCCCTCCCTTCGGGAAGAGAAAACAGAGAAAACAGGACCTGGTTCGTAAACCGAGGCAAAGCACAAAAGAGCCCCGAAGTCCGAAGACAAGGCTCGCAGCCGAGACCCCCGTAACCTCAGAACGAGCACAACATGCATCATCACCGAGCGCTCAATCACTGACGTCTGAGTCTTAAGGTCGGTCAAAAATGGGGTGTCTACAATGAGATATACGGAAATGAAAACTTTTGAAATTGTCAAAATTGCTTTTCGATGATAGAATATTGAAACACTCATCGAGAGGATTTCAACGCAAAAAATTGCATCGAAATTAGAACTAAAACAAAGCTGCAATTGCCGAATCAAAGTTTTCCCAAAAAAAGATGGGCCACAGAAGATGAACTAAAGTGACAGCAAAATAAAAGGAATTATCCAATTGTGGTGAAAGGGTTTGGAAATACTCTTTAGATCCTGAAAGACGCCAATGATCCTTAGCTAGTCACCTGAAAAGATAAGAATACTCCGGTCGGGGGTGCCGGAATTAGCACTCCGATGGGCAAGTCAGTTCCTCTGCTCAAGAAAACTTGTTTACTAAGTTTTCAGAAGTGATTCTTACATACCTTTACAAATCTGAAGCTCTTATATTTATATCCATTCTCTGGGCCTCGGGGCCTGGGCCTACTTTTTCAATCATTACTTTTTCTCTATTCGGCTCTAAGGAGGGATCCGAATATGGCCTATCTATCCTATTCGGCCCCGTATTCTTGCGGGATATATATGCCGGCTAGCGTCAAGCTTCTGAAATATACCTCCCTTATCCTCGCCTAATTAATCGGCCACCACCACAATTGCCCTCCAAACTCCCTGTTGATGGCAGTTAACCGGCGAGTTTGGTTCAAAATTTGAGAAGTTCAGCGTCAGGCGGCTTCACGTGCCCCAATATATGTCAGGAGGTGCGGACCTTTTTGCTCATCATTACGCTTTCCCGCTCTATTCATGTGTACCGCAGCATTTATTGCGATTTGAAATTTCGGTCTTTTCAAATTCTCGTTTCGTCGATTTTCTGAGACTTTTGGATCGCAGGTGCATATCCCTCCGCGACTCGTGTTTTCTGCAACTTCTTCCCATCTTCACCTGTCTCATCTGCTCCTCATAAGTTTCCTTATCCCTTTTTTGTAATCCTGTTTTCCGTTTGTTATTTCGACTCCGGCGAACACTTAGTTCTCTGTTAAGATGGCCAAACATTTGAAAGACCTCCTTTCTGAGGGTCGTATCTCTGGTTTCCGGCAACACTTCTCTATTCCTGACGATGTCCATTTATCCCTTGTAACGGACAATGCTCTCGACATGGAGAGGGAAGACCAAAACACCATCGTATTCCCTCTTTTATCCATTGCTGAGGGCGGAGTTCGTTTCCCTCTACACCCACTTCTGAGAGCCGTTCTCCGCTATTGGGGTTTGATTCCTTCTCAACCCAATGTAAATTTCTTTCGAATCATCATGGGGGTAATAGAGTTGAATCGACGCCTTAGGATCAACCTCGGGATTCCGGCCATTCGGCATTGCTATGCCTTAGCCAAATCCTCCGGTCGGCTGGGGCGATATTTTCTCAGGGCCAGAGATACTGACCATCACTTGGTGACCATGCTTGCCAGTTCTGGTAAACGGGTTGACGACGTGATGGTCAACGTCCGAGGTAATTGGGAGTTCGTTGATGGGGAGGATCGCCTGGACCCTATTCCCAGACATAAGGGTGACCCAGGTTGCCACGCAATGTCTTGTTTGCTGGACTATCTCTTATTCGGCTCCTTTCCCTAAATCGTTTTTTCTCTTCTGTAGGTAATAGGTTGAAGAAAATCTTGACTTCGGTTGACGACGTGATTCTTGGGGAAATCAAGACTACGCTCAGATATTTCGGCCGCCCAAACGTACAACAGCAAGGGAGAGCCGCCCATATTCTCCTTCGCTACGAACCCACTTACACTACTTTCTCGGCTGCAGACAATATCCCGATTCCAGCAGGCAGTCAACAGCTCTCGGCCCTTATCTTTCCCCGCTTCAAAAACCTTAGGCAGATCGGTCTCGTAGATTCTGATTCGGGGGAAGACGTTGAGCCGGTTGTAGAGGTGATCACCGATCCGGCTGGGGAGTCTACTAAGGAGGTCGTAGAGGGTGACAAGGCCGTACGCTCGGCATCTGAGGCCGCCGAGCCATCCGCCTCAGGACGAACGGATTTCTCTTCCGGGGATATTTTTGCGAATCTGGGGGATCTACCCGGCAATTTCTTGGAGGCCATGGCGAAGGAAAGCTTAACGCAAATGGCACGTAGAAGAAATGCCGAGCGGATGGCCGCCCGGAAGAAGGCCGAATGCGCCGCACCAGATTCCAGCTTGATCAAGCCCTTCGTACCCGTTCCTAAGGGGACGGTTGAGGTTGTTGCGTCCGATGCGGGAAAGGAGGGTGGAGAGCAGGCCGATGGGGAACAGCTGATTCCGGAGTATGGCCGAAAGCATGGTGTCGAGGGAGAGACGAGCTCAGAAACTGGCCTCGCTAGCAAACGGCCTCGGCTTGAAGAACCAGACGTGATCGCGCCGTTTGTTATTCAGCCGAAAATCAGGGGCGTGCCGATTTTATCCGACGCTTCGGCCGTCGAGGATCCAGCCGTGGCTCTGAGCCTGGCGGCTTCAATTTCACTGCCTGCTGACAACAAAGCCTTCGGTGCCGTGCCTGACGTTATGGCCGTTGCCCTAACTGCTCAATCGGCACTCCTGGTAGGTCGCCTTAATCTCGCTCTTGTTTGTTAAAGGTGTCTAATCGTACCGAATTGTTTTGCAGACGATCGGAAGGATCACCGACTTGGGTCGCCGCCTGCGTGATGCGCTCGGGAGAATTGACCATTTGGAAACGGAGTTACAGGGTCAGAAAAGTAGGGCCGAGTTCGAAATTATGAGCTGAAATGGAGAGCGCGCGAGCCGAAGCAGAGAAAGAGAGGGCTCGAGTCGCCGAACAGCTTCGTGTTGATGCTGAGGGTAGGGCACATACGAGCGAGGAATCGCTCAAACTCTCAAAGGAAGCACTTGCTGAAGCGGAAGCTCAATTAGAGGAGCTTAAGGCCGCCCACGATAAAGCCGAATCGGAGGCCTTTGAGGCAGAAAGAGGTGCCGCTCTGATGGAATATGTTGAAGAAGTGTCCAAATTTCAGAATCGCGGGTTCAAACATGGGTGGCTCAAAGCCCTTGCTGCCACTGAGGTTACCTTGGATGTGCCAATTCCTTATGAGCAGGTGGACGTTCAGCCCCTTGAGTTCGATTCCGATGAATGATCTGGGAGCCGTTTACTGAGCAGGCGTCTTTTTGTTTTTGTTTTTCTTTTTGGATAGTGATTTGTTGGTTCAGGGTAGTTTTCATGTGTAAATTGGTTAGCATCGGCGCGCAATTTATTAATGAAAATTTCCTTGTAATTTTTGGTACCATCGCACATTTTGTATGAAAGAATTCTTGTAATTTTATTTTTAATGAAAGAGTTCTGTATTTGTCAATGCATTTGGTAAAATGGAATTGCATATACTGTGGGGAAATCCTGATTTGTGAATCTGCCTGAATCTGGTAAAATGGAATTGCATATACTGTGGGGAAACCCTGATTTGTGAACCTGCCCTTGCCCCAGTGGGTTCATAAAAAGAATTCTAGCGCTGAATCAACTTGTGAGCCGGCTGGGGTACTTGGTCCGAATAGATAGATAAATCTGTTGTTGCCAGTCAACTCATGAGCCGGATGATTTTGCTATGGCACGAATGATTTTATCTAGAACTCTTCTAAACACCATTTGCAATTTCATAGAACCACTGAAGGTAGAGGGGAAAAGATTGGTCAATATCTGGGTTCCTGCAGATTGCATACATATCTCATCAAAATCACCATTTGCAATTTCACTGCCTACTGATCTTGTGTCCTTGGGTTGATGGATTTGCCCTTGCCCTAGTGGGTTCATGATAGGAACTCGGGCTCTGAGGGATCAATTCATGAGCCGGCTGGGGTACTACGCACTTAGGCTGAAGATCTTGAGCCAAAAGCTTGTCCTGCCGTTGACATATTCGGCATCAGGCGATTGGGTTTCGCGACTAATGAACTTGCCTCGATCGTGCTGCCTCTGCGGGTGTTAAATGATTAAGGGCACAACTTTTAAGAGTGGTAGGTATCTGATTCAGACTCGTGAGAGAAAATCTATTGTGCATATGTCGAACAAACTCTTCTTTAACAGCAAAGGGGAAGCCAAGACATTGGCTGAGCTTAGCGGTGATATGGATCGAAGTGAACACCGTGGTGCGCCCTTGCGTGCTGGGAGTAAGAGTTCTATGGGTCGAGAGAGGCGTCAATCTCCTCGACGTCGTAGTAGGTCGCCCAAACGGGACAGGCAGTCTCATGGGAGATCGCCACACGCCCAAGTTGAAAGGAGATCAGACGCGAATCCGTGCCCGTTAAGTTTTGCAATATTCGTGAAGAATAAGCCTATGACGGAAGCGGACTCGATCGTGCGAGATCCAGACGTGGCGGTCGAGTTTGCTCGACAAATATTTCCTCCGGAAGTTCAGCAGTCAATGGTTGGTCGTCAGGACTACGAAGTGTTTCGCGAGGGCATTCATGGGGCGGTGAAAGGGCTCTATACGGCTTATGAAGTCGGGATGCGATTGCGCGCCGCCCGCCGAGAAATGGAGAAAAAGGATGAGCATATCCGCAGTTTGGAGGCTCGCGTGGAGGCGGCTGAACGTGAATTAAGGAAGGTCAAAGCGGCTCAAGTTCAACCAGCAGGGCAGGTGAATCCGGTCGTGGAAGAGAGGGTTACCAGTCGGCTTATAAGCGCTGCCATTGCCGATCGTGAAACGGCGAGCATGTTCGCATTGGAGTCCGCCAAGGGGAGGTCTTATGAGAAAGGTTTTCACGAAGGGCGCTTGGTTGGAATCCAAAAGACCCAGGAGAAGCTTGCCGAAGAGGTTTGCCGATGTGAAAATCGTGGGTTCAGGCATGGTTGGATCAAGGCATCTCAAGCCGCCGAATCTCTGCGCTTGTCAGGCATCGATTCGGCGTCACCTCTCTATCACAGTAAGGACTTTCCGTTTTCTGCTTTCGAGGCTGAGAAGAGTGAGGATGAGGGCGATGCCGTATGACTTTAATTATTATAAGGTTCGAACGCTGGTCGCGTTCGCAATTATGTAATTTCTTGATTCTTTAAATAAAATACGCTTTATTGAAAATGTTAAATTGTGTCCCGCATTCGGCGTGTGCGTGTTTAACTTGATTTCATAAATGTTTGGAGACGTAAATACATCAATCGGACGCGTGTTTAATTTGATTGCATGTCGAGGCGCCGATTCATTGTACGTGATCGGCCTCCATATAATGGTTTACTTTTGAACAAAGCCTACTGCGGCATGTTGTTGAAATTTGAAGAAGCCGTGAGTCAGGGATCGGAGGGGCTACGGCGTTTTGACTTGGCTTGAATGCCAAATGTCTAGCCGATTGGGCTAGGTAATTTTTTTACCCTTGCGCAGCCTATGCGCGCGTTTTAGCCAATTGTTGGGTTAATTAGGTCGTGGAGAATGTTGACCGACGATTGTGTTCGTGGAGTTTAGTGTTAATAAAATCACTTCGGGACTTGGGCCTCGAGATCGCGGCCATTATTGAGAATAAAAGCGGCAAGCGCCCCATGCAGTCAAGCATATTTGGTTCTCCAGCATCTATTGCGTGGGATGACCAACAGTTCTTACCATCGGATGGTGATGATAGTTGCAGGAGCTCAAATTCCGGCCGAACTTGGCGCTCGGATGGTTTGCGGCGGAGGATTCTCCGGTGTGGGAGGTGGACCGCTGAGAGGAGAAACTGGAAACACGTCAGTCTCCAAGTCGTCGAAGCAGATTGCCCCGAAAGGAAGCACAACGACCGCTACGCCTAACCTCCCTTGTCTTGGATCTTGGCCTTGACATTGTCGATGGTGTCAGAGGCCTGGCGGCATACCGATTCGGGCGCGGTTAGATCAATTTGTTTTGGGGCGCGATGGTTGTTCTGATGACAAGGGTCGAGTCAATGGGTTGATTTGTCTTAGAAGTTAGAGGTAGATATTGTAATGTTCGAACGCGGATTGCGTCTATGTAACACCTTTTTAATGAAATAAAAAGTGTCATTTCATATAGTTGAGTTTTATTTTGAAAATGTTTTGTTTTAGCAATGCCGAATGAATGTTCCTGATCCCGGTTAAGTACGTCATTTCGTATGGTTCAATAGTTTGCTATTGGAACTTTTGTGTGGCTTAGATATGTTAGCTTAAATATTGTTCCTGTACTCGGGGATCGGCCCTTGCCTTGGGCGGGGTGCGAGTTTGGCTGGAATGGCTTACTCGTAGGCCGGCTAAGGTACGCCTTGTTCGGCCCTAAGGTGTCGTGCACCAAAGGGGGCTCCGAATCCGGAGACTTAATCAGCCCTAAGGTGTCATGCATCAAAGGGGGCTCCGAATTTGGAGACTTAATCGGCCCTAAGGTGTCATGCACCAAAGGGAGCTCCGAATCCGGAGACTTAATCGGCCCTAAGGTGTCATGCACCAAAGGGGGCTCCAAATCCGGAGACTTAATTTGGCCAATCGTGATTCACGAAGGGCGCTCCGAATCCGGAGACTTAATCGGCCCTAAGGTGTCATGCACCAAAGGGGGCTCCGAATCCGGAGACTTAATTTGGCCAATCGTGATTCACGAAGGGCGCTCTGAATCCGGAGACTTAATCGGCCCTAAGGTGTCATGCACCAAAGGGGACTCCGAATCCGGAGACTTAATTTGGCCAATCGTGATTCACGAAGGGCGCTCCGAATCCGGAGACTTAATCGGCCCTAAGTTGTCATGCACCAAAGGGGGGCTCCGAATCCGGAGACTTATTCGGCCCTAAGGTGTCATGCACCAAAGGGGGCTCCGAATTTGGAGACTTAATCGGCCCTAAGGTGTCATGCACCAAAGGGGGCTCCGAATCCGGAGACTTAATCGGCCCTAAGGTGTCATGCACCAAAGGGGGCTCCGAATCCGGAGACTTAATTTGGCCAATCGTGATTCACGAAGGGCGCTCCGAATCCGGAGACTTAATCGGCCCTAAGGTGTCATGCACCAAAGGGGGCTCCGAATCCGGAGACTTAATTTGGCCAATCGTGATTCACGAAGGGCGCTCCGAATCCGGAGACTTAATCGGCCCTAAGGTGTCATGCACCAAAGGGGGCTCCGAATCCGGAGACTTAATCGGCCCTAAGGTGTCATGCACCAAAGGGGGCTCCGAATCCGGAGACTTAATTTGGCCAATCGTGATTCACGAAGGGCGCTCCGAATCCGGAGACTTAATCGGCCCTAAGGTGTCATGCACCAAAGGGGGCTCCGAATCCGGAGACTTAATCGGCCCTAAGGTGTCATGCACCAAAGGGGGCTCCGAATCCGGAGACTTTTGGCCAATCGTGATTCACGAAGGGCGCTCCGAATCCGGAGACTTAATCGGCCCTAAGGTGTCATGCACCAAAGGGGGGCTCCGAATCTGGAGACTTATTCGGCCCTAAGGTGTCATGCACCAAAGGGGGCTCCGAATCCAGAGACTTAATTTGGCCAATCGTGATTCACGAAGGGCGCTCCGAATCCGGAGACTTAATCGGCCCTAAGGTGTCATGCACCAAAGGGGGCTCCGAATCCGGAGACTTAATTTGGCCAATCGTGATTCACGAAGGGGCTTGAAGGAGAATGACAGAAAATCAATTTGCATTAAAACGTGGGACCAGTACAAACATCGGATCCCACAAGTCGGGTCCGCAAATGGAGTCTACGTTCATAGGGTCTACATACGCGCGGACTGCGGTGAGCCGCGGATCTCCTCAATGCCACGGGCTGTTGGGAAGCGCATAAGCTGATGGTAGGTGCTTGGGACGGCCTTCATGACATGCAACCAGGGGCGCCCCATGATGGCATTATACGGCGACGGAAGCTTCACAACCAAGAAGTCCACGTCAACTGTCTTTGAGCCCGCTCGAACAGGTAGCACGACCCTCCCCAACGGATACTCTGGATTCGCGTTGAAGCCGATCTGCGCCTGAAACGACGGTGATAGGTCCGACTCGTTGAGGCCGAGTTCGACAAAAGTTCTGTAATAAAGGATTTTCGAAGTGCTTCCTGGGTCTATGAGAATGCGTTCAACGCTGAACTGTCGTACGCGTAATTTGACGATCAAAGGATCGACGTGGCTGGCCGCCGTTCCGGCCAGGTCGGAGTCGTCGAACTTAATTGCCGGAGCTTCTTTGGGCCTGCCGGTCGACATGTTATGTTTTTGGGGGATTGGGTGCGACTGGACGGTATGCACGGTCGGGGATGCCGGCAGACCGTAGATTATGTGGATCACGCCAAGCGGAGGTGAATCCTGTCTCAAGGCTAGTGCTTTGGTTGGCCTTTCCTTGCTCACGTATTGCTGCAATCGACCATCTTGCGCGAGTTCCTCCAGATGATCCTTTAGCGCGTAACAACTCTCGGTTTCATGGCCATGATCTTTGTGGTATTCGCATCGTCTGTCCCTCCTCCGTGTGTCAGGAGGCCCCACCATCTTCGCCGGCCACTTGAAAAATGGAAGGTGCTGGACTTTGGTCATTATTGCCGCGATCGGCTCTGTCAACTCCGTATACTTCTTGTCTGTTCGCCTTGAGCGTCTGCTATCGACTTGTAGTTGTTCATTCGTTCGGTGGGGGCACTGATCGCTTGATCGGCGGGAGTCTCGCCTTTTATCTCGCTTGGTCCGTTGTCGGGGCTCAGGGCTTGGTGGTGGCACGGAGCTTATTGGTCGAGCGGTTTCGGGGAAGGCCGTTTTGCTGGGGATTTGTCCGGCTTTTATCCTCAGGGCGTCATCTTCGACTTTACAATATTCTTCAACTTTTTTCATCAACGCCCAGACTGTTTTGGGGGGCCTTCTGGTCAAGGAGCTGCGCAGAGCACTGTCAGGATGTAAACCCATTTTGAAGGCGGTGATGGCCATAGAGTCGTTGCAGGCGTCGTCAACAAGGTTGAAGCACTCCCAATATCGTGCCGAGTACGCTCTAAGCGTTTCTCCTGACTGGATCTGCATGGCCCAGAGGGAGTCGGCCTGTTTCGGTTGTACCTCGTTGGTGATGAACCTGGCCCTGAAGGATTTCTGCAGCTGTCGGAAGCTTTTAATCGAAGCTGGCTCCAACTTGTAATACCACCTAACGGCTAGTGGACCTAGGCTGCTAGGGAATATTCGACACATGAGGGCTTCATTGTCTGCGTGCAGCGTCATGGCCTGTTTATAATGACGGATATGATCAGTGGGGTCTGATTTTCCGTCGTATAGAGTGAACGAGGGAGCTTTGAATTTCTTGGGCAGGGACGCCCTTGCGATCCGTCGAACAAAAGGATCATGCTGGTCTTCCTCGTTTGAGCTGCTTCTCCTGCGCTTGTTCCTCGTTCTCAGATCCTTTTCGGAGGGGCTGGAGGTCTCGGATCGTCCCCTCGCGTCGAGCTCCGTGGATGATGAGTTGGAGCTGCTATCGGTATCCTTTGGGCGAGCCCGAGGCCTTTGTCCGTCTACCCTCGGGGGTCGCTCTGGTTCCTGGCGCATGGCCTCTCTAGACTTTGCTACCTCTAGGGCCAAGTCTTGACGGAGTCGCTCGTTCTCAACAATCATGTTCTCGAGCCTATGTTCATTCTGCTTTGCTTGTTCTATGATAGCCTGCATTGTTTCTTGTGCTGAAGTTGTTGGTGAATCGAAGTTCAGGGAGCGTCGTGCCAGGATGGTTTCTTTTCCGAGCATATTGGCTGGGGTGAGGTCGTCTTCCTGTGTTATCTCATTGGTGGCTATCGGGGGATCTTCGGTCACGCCTTCCATGGATGTATTTGAGTATTCCCACAGACGGCGCCAGTTGTGGTGAAAGGGTTTGGAAATACTCTTTAGATCCTGAAAGACGCCAATGATCCTCAGCTAGTCACCTGAAAAGATAAGAATACTCCGGTCGGGGGTGCCGGAATTAGCACTCCGACGGGCAAGTCAGTTCCTCTGCTCAAGAAAACTTGTTTACTAAGTTTTCAGAAGTGATTCTTACATACCTTTACAAATCTGAAGCTCTTGTATTTATATCCATTCTCTGGGCCTCGGGGCCTGGGCCTACTTTTTCAATCATTACTTTTTCTCTATTCGGCTCTAAGGAGGGATCCGAATACGGCCTATCTATCCTATTCGGCCCCGTATTCTTGCGGGATATATATGCCGGCTAGCGTCAAGCTTCTGAAATATACCTCCCTTATCCTCGCCTAATTATTCGGCCACCACACCAATGTTTCACGGTTAAGCTACAACTGTCGATTTGAACCGTCCAATCTATTTTGACTAAATTTAAGCCATTCGGAGTTCAATCACAACGATCCAATAGTGCTTTCCAACTATTTAGAGTATTCCAGACACATCCGTACGGTCAAATTTTGCAAATTCTATACTTATAATTTGCAGATTTTATTTGAAGAAATGAAGTAAAAAAATATTCTTCGAAACGAGAGTTAAAGAATACAATAAAGAAGATATCACAGATGGGTGATAGAAGACGTCCCAGATATTATAGATGAAACAATCAACAGGTGGTTGCTCTAAGACATTGAAGAGAGATGAGTCAATAGATGGTTGACCGAAGTGGACAACATGTGGTTGTTCTACAAGATAAACAACAAAATGGTTGTTTCTAGAGACAAAGAACAACAGGTGGTTGTTCCAAGAGACATGCGTCAACAAAGGATTGACAAGAGAGGACAACAGAAGGTTTTTCCACAAGAAATAGGTCCTAACAGAGAACATATATTGCGAGGAAGAGATCTTGACAGAAGACATGTACCACGAGGAAGAGGTCGTAGACAAGAGAGAAGACGTCAACAGGTGGTTAACAACACCGAACAACAAGAGGTTGTTCAAAGAGAGATAGAAGTCAATAAGAGATTGACTACAAAGACCAGACAAGAGGTCATAATGAACTCTATGAGCAGATATGAGGCATTGTGTAAAAAATCCAACAAATTGAGTTTAAGGGGGAATGTTGGAAGACAAACTTAATTTGAGTTTGAAGATAATGAATTCCAAAGAAGAGAAGAAGCTACTAGAGAATTCCAAGTTGAAGAAGAGGAGTTCAAAATGATGTAGAAGAGAAGAGGAAGCTTTCATGAGGTTAACATGGTAAAAAACTTAAGGATGAAAAAACATTGTGCACACACGGTTTGTACACGAATTCAAAATCTATAAATAGATAGGTTGTATGTTTGTTTGAGATAGAGTGTGAGAAAATGTAATCTCTAGGGAGAAACATAACATCTCTTGATAAGGAGAATTCTAAGAGAGTAGAGAATTTGAGAGTTAACAGAGAATTTGCTCTATTTTGTATAATTTGTTTGTGATTGAATAAAATGAGTGTTTATCCAATTTTATATCCTCTCTTTATATATCTACACAATCGGTATACACCCCTCTCCCACTTCCAACAGTCCTTTTATTCAATCACAAACAAATTATACAAAATAGAGCAAACTCTCTATTAACTCTCAAATTATCTACTCTTTTAGAATTCTTCTTATCTGGAGATGTTATGTTTCTCTTTATAAATTACATTTTCTCCCACTCTATCTCAAACAAACATACAACTTATATATTTATAGTGTCACGACCCAACTCCTACCCCACGGGATTAGAGACGTAACCGGCCAGTAATCCGAGATTACCAAAGGTCTGTTTAACAGTAAATAGTATTAGGGGCTAGCGGAAACCAATGAGATTACGTTACATCGTCCAATGAGCTGTGAAACTAAAATGAATAAAGAAACTTTATATGTATCACTGTACAATCACCCATTTCTATATCATACATGTGTGCCAAAATCATAAACAACACTTAGGGAATTAATCCCTTAATTAAAATTTATAAAACAAAAGATCACCTGATCACTTTACGAAAAGAGTGAACTGATAATCACCCAAAAGCCTTGGAGTAGTTCAAAAGAAACCTCGAAGTGGGGCACAACGGTTGGCTTTACAAAACAGAAGGTAGGTTGACATCCTTAGGTCCTTTCTAGAGCTTGATCACTTACATAATAAATATAAACTGTGAGTTAAAGCCCAGTGACTAACAAATGTGTCAGGAGGTTAATCAGTTACTGCAACAAATCCATTCACATAGTAGTAGCATGTTCGTTAAATAAAAGCATAGTAATCAAAGGATCCACATGCATATGTAGCGGTCTTTAAGATTATAGCCGGTAAGATCATATAATTCCATCTCTTGTAAACATTTGACCATGGTATTATTACCCCTAGACAAGGGCCACATGGATATAGGCGTGGTGTTGTTACCCCCGGGCGAGAGCCACGTGAACATAATCATGGTATTGTTACCTCTAGGTAAGGGCCACGTGAATATAACCACGATATTATTACCCTCAGGTAAGGGCCACGTGAACATATCGCATGAAATGGAATACTCATTTATTCAGGAAATCATATCGCTTTAGAAATAGTCCTTGACAAGAACAGTCAGAAACAAATATGGCTTAAACAAATCTTTGCAACATTGTTACTCACAATTGGCTCCGTGAAACACATGGCTAGGATGCGACGTCTGACCTACATAAACACATACAAGCATAACAGTTCATAATACAATCCTTCCATTCAATTAGTTCATAACCTATCCATTACTTATTCTCTAACCCATTCCCATTCATTCTTTCATTTCTCGTGTTCATGCAATGCACATACACATGAAAACAGTTGAAGATCATGCAACTGGAGACCCAGAAGTCAGAGAAAGCAAAAAGGAAACAAAACTGAGCTGATCTTGCTAACTACACGTGCAGCGGCCTAGCTGCTCGTGTAGTGGCCTTGGCCGCTGTAATGAGCAGAATGCAAAAGTGAACAGGGGAGGGCCTGCCGCTCGTGCAATAGACTAGGCCGCTCGAGCGGTGGCCTGGACGCTCATGCAGTGGCCACGGCCGCTCATGCGATCCACAAGCAGAATGCAAGTTTGGCCAAAAGAGGGCTGGTTGCTCGTGCGGTGGCCTAGGCCACACGAGCAATCTGGGTGAAAAACTAGTTTGAAAATCTGGTATTGTGTAGAAACAAACCTTTTCACACACCAACTCCCTTTTTGTACAAATCAAGGCCCAAAACCCTCTAAAACATGTTGAATGAGCAATTGCTAACTCCAAAACAATATCAAAAACTTTTCCACAAAACTTAATTACCATTTTAAGATCACAAACATAGAATTTATGGGCCAAAAACAAAACCATGCAATTGTTAAGTTCCTAACTCAAAATCCTTGGAGGAACCAAAGCAAGAAACATGTGTTTGATCATGAGAAATGCCATAAATGACAAGATTTGAAGCTATGTCCTACAATCCCTCTCTTTAGGGTTTTGACATGAACATACACCACCCAAACCCTAATTTCCACTTAGATTTTATGAGTTCAAGGATAAAACAACTTAGATTCAAGAAATTAGAGAGGAATTCTTACCTACAGTGGTTGATTTGGTGAAGCTATGTTCAATTTCCCCTTCTTCCCCCTTCTTTCTTCTCTTTTTCTTCTTGTTCTTCTAAGTCTCTCTCTCTCTTTCTCTCTCTCTCAGATTTGGTCTCTCTTTCTCTCTTATCTATTTTTGAGTAGTTCCAAACACACAAAATATCTATCTCTATAATATCCTTAATCAATTTGTAGGCTTAATTTAAATTAAATCAAATTCAGTTAAACCATAATAAGGCTCAATGAGGTAACTTAGACTCTAATTACTTAATTCAAACATTTAATTTTTAACCTTAGAATTTAACGAATCAAACAGGTGTTAACACACATATAAGCATATAAATCATAAAAAAATACATAATTAAGGTAACCTTCAGACTAATAGTTGTGAGCCTTCTTATAGTTAGTATCTACCATATGTGGTGCATAGCGTGCAAGTTCTGTGAATTTCGCTTCATATTCAACACTGTCATCGTACCCTACTTCAACTGGTCAAACTCCGATACTTTACGGTCACGGACACATTGGGGAAAGTATTTTTCATAAAAAGCCTCCATAAATTGAGCCCATGTCATGGAATTATTGCCCTCTCGTACTAGCATCCACCATCGTCTTGCTTCCTTTTGAAGAGTAAAGGTAACTAACAAAACCTTTTGTACCTCTAAACATGGGAAAACTTCAAACAACTTTTCTATTTCCAGGATCCAAGCCTCGGCTTTCAACGGATCAAGACCTCCTTGGAAAGTTGACGGCTTCATTTTATTAAACTTCTGTGTTAGGGCTATAATGTTGTCATTGTTGATCGGTTCAGGTTGCACTGGAGGTGGAGGAAGAAGTGGGACTTGCTCTCTTTGCCTCAAAGATTCAGTCAATAATTCTACCATTCTTTCCAACCTGTCTATTCTAGCATCCGACGACTCTGAGTCATCTACATTTCTTGCATTCTCCATTTGTCTATACAAAACAAGAAATAATAAAATAGGTAAGACAGTTCTCACATTCATATCATTTATGCATATAGTAAGTCCACAGACACTCACACATGTAATATAATGCCCTAATTTCTTTTTTAGAATATACTATAGCTCATTTGGACGCATATGTGCGGTATAACTGGTACTCTAATACCACTGTGTCACGACCCAACCCCTGCCTCACAGGATTAGAGATGTAACCAGCCAGTAATCTGAAATTACCAAAGGCCTACTTAATAGTAAATAGTATTAGGGGCTGGCGGAAGCCAATGAGTTTACATTACATCGTCCAATGAGCTGTGAAACTAAAATGAATAAAGAAACTTTTACAAGCATCACTGTATAATCATCCATTTCTATATCACACATGTGTGCCAAAATCATAAACAACACTTAGGGAATTAATCCCTTACTTAAAATTTATAAAACAAAAGATCACTAGATCACTTTACAAAAAGGGTGAACTCATAATCACCCAAAAGCCTTGGAGTAGTTCAAAAGAAACCTCAAAGTGAGGCACAACGGTTGGCTTTACAAAATAGAAGGTAGGTTGATGTCCTTAGGTCATTTCTACAGCTTGATCACCTATATAATAAATATAAACTGTGAGCTAAAGCCTAGTGGCTAACAAATGTGTAAGGAGGTCAATCAATTACTGTAACAAGTCCATTCATATAGTAGTAGCATGTTCATTAAATAAAAGCATAGTAATCAAAGGATCCACGTGCACATGTAGCGGTCTTTAAGATTAAGTCGGTAAGATCATATAACTCAATCTCTTATACACATTTGACCATGGTATTATTACCTCCAGGCGAGGGCCACATGGATATAGGCCATGGTATTGTTACCCCCAGGCGAGGGCCACGTGAACATAACCACGGTATTGTTACCCCCGGGTAAGGGCCACGTGAATATAACCATGGTATTGTTACCCCTGGGTAAGGGACACATAAACATACCGCATGAGGTGGAATTCTCATTTATTCAAGAAATCATATCGCTTTAGAAACAGTCCTTAACAAGAACAGTCAGAAAGAATACGGCTCAAACAAATCTTTACAACATTGTTACTCATAGTTGGCTCCGTGTAACACGTGGCTAGGATGCGGCATCTGACCTACATAAACACATACAAGCACAACAATTCACAATACAATCCTTCCATTCAATCAGTTCATAACATATCATTTATTTATTCTCTAACCCGTTCACATTCATTTTTTCATTTCTATTGTGTTCATGCAATGTACATACACATGAAAACAATTGAAGACCACGCAACCGAAGACCCGAAAGTTAGAGAAAGTAAAAAGGAAACAAAACTGAGCTAATCCTGCTAACCATACGTGCGGTGGCCTTGGCAGCTTTAGCGAGCAGAATGCAAAGTGAACAGGGAAGGGTCAGCCGCTAGTGCGGTAGCCTAGGCCGCTTGAGCGGTGGCCTGGCCACCCGTATGGTGGCCACGGCCGATCATGTGGTCCATAAGAAGAATGCAAGTTTGGCCAAAAGAGGGCTGATGTTACATATAGATTTCCAATCCGAGTACAAACCGTGAGTGTACAGTTAATCACAGAAAAATACATAATTAAGGTAACCTTCAGATTAATAGTCAATCAAGGAGGCGGGTGTTACATATGGATTTTCAATCCGTGTGCAAACCATGTGTGTACAGTGTTTCTTGGACTTCTCCAATGGCAGCTCCACCACCACACTGCCATTTGCAGTGATTGATTTTCAACTACGACATTGGCATCTCTAGTAAGCCCTTCTTCAACTTTAGGAGGGCGAAGGCAATTGTAATAACCCCGACCCATGACTAACGTATAAGCCATGATTAAGTATGCCTAATAAGTAATTAAGGTGAAATTTTGCATTAATTGCATGTGTTATATGCTATAGGAGATTCTATCTGTCAACTGTAGCAATATCTATTTGTGTTTCTGTTTTGTTCTACAAATTCATGGCCTTATCGGCATCCAAACATGAAACTGGTTTGGTGTTTGTGTTATGTGGAATTTTTAGAATTTTATGGTTAGTTTAATTGAAATTCGATTCGGAACGAATTAATTAGAATTAAATAATTCTCATTTGATTAGTGGTTTGCCTAATTAATTAAACTCCCTAATCAAGCCTATATAAGGCTATTACACCACTTGGAGTCATCCTCTCTTCATCATTTTGAGCCTACACACATGAGAGAGAGAGAGAGAGAGAGAGAGAGAGAGAGAGAGAGAGAAATGAGGAATTGAATTCAACTAGGAGATTTTCTAGGGAATTAAGGGAATTGGCTTGGAAGCTTAAAGATATAGCAAGCTAGAGCCTAAATCAAGAGTGAGGTAAGGATTTAAGCCTTTACTTGTGTAATTGAGATGCATTACATGAATTCAAGAGAACTTAGAACAAGAATTGAGCTAGGAAAGGAGAATTAGGAAGATTACCATCATGCATGCAAATTCTCTTACATTTAGAGTTGGAGTTTGAAGAATTTTCACAAGCATGTCCATATCTTGGTTTTATTCAAGGAATTCAACATGTTTTTGGTCTAAGCATCTCATTTGCTCATGATTTGGAGACTTGGAGCTCAAATCTTTTCATGCATGTCATGTCCATGTTATGTTTTCACATTTCAAGCTTGAGTTGTATAATTGACATGTTTATGTGTCTTGATTTCATAAAATGATCTTTAATTCTCTATGATTTCCAAGTTTAGACTTGTTTTCTCAAGTTTTGGGCCCAAAAGGATGTGTTTTGAAAGGTTAAAGATGAGTTTTGAACCTTGGAGGTAAATCTGGAAATTCCAGAATTCGACTTCACCGCTCGAGCGACAGATCCTGCGCTCGAGCGACCACTCTGTGTTTTGCACTCCCGCTTGAGTGACAAATAGTTGGCTCGATGTAGCTTACTTTTTATACTCCTTTCGGATATGATTAGCCTTACAATTCGGACTCTCGTGGTTCTGAATTTGATTTCACAAGTGCAATGTGAAATAGAAAAAAAAAAACACAAAAGAGTCCAAATCTGACAAATCTTTTGGAAAATCGATGTTTGAATCAAATGCCAAAAATGGATTACTTTGCCAAATTACAGAGTCGCCACCTAAACATTTTGAAAAATTTAACAAACTTGTGACTCGTGCCAAAGGCCATTAGTTCGTCATCACCAAAGTATCTCGGCTCGGGAACTTAGGTGCGAGAGGGGAAGGTCATGAATTAAGCACCCCATTCGCCCAATCAAAGATCGGCCTCTACTAATCATGATGTGATTCTTATTTACATTAAATGCTCTTATCCAGTTATTATGCTATTTTTACTAGGTGATGCACAGAGTATAGACCAACTCACAAAATTTGGAACTCATTGATTTTATGTTTGTTTTGAAAAAAAATGTTTTCAATACATGTCACTTGGAAAAAGCATGCTCGTTTTGTACATGAATCAATTTATTTCAATTTAAGCGAAAGGCCTTCATCCATAGGCATTCAAACAGGTATACCACTTAAGCACTTAGCCTCATGGAATATGCTTGATATGGCAACACAAACATACGATGCGACATGCTAAAATACAAAATACTTACCTAGTACTTTGAGGGAAGCCAAACAAAGCAAAATGATTAGAAGACATGCATGCTCCTAACCAATGCAACATGACTAATGTAACACATGCAATCATGCAATTTTTAATAGGCTCGGCTATGAGCATAGTATATGATTCAATTCAAGACATGTGATAAATCATGCATTCAAGCAGTGAAATTGAAATTGACATTGACATTGGTTAGCATAATGAGCCGAATCCAAATGTACATGCTAGACGAGTGTATGCAAATATGGGAAATGCTAAGGAAACATGATGCTACCATTATAAGCAAGTAAATAAAAGGGAGAAAGAAATAGGGGTTGGAAGACATACACAATTATTATATATTTTGCCCTTATGCAAGATGGTTCGAATGAGTGTCCGAGTGTCCGGATTAACTAATTATTACAAATTCGAAACGAATACTAATTAGCTAAATTAATTAACTACTTATTACGAATTCAAGGAACACTAAGCTACCTATATAATTTATTACAACAAGGATATTTGAATGAGCAATAAACTAGCAATCTAAGTTAATTAGCTATGCAATTACAAATAAACAGCAATAATAACTACAACAATAACTAATTATAACAATAATAATTAATTAAAACAATAATTATATATAATAATTACAAAATATAAGCAACAATGAGGCACAATGATCGCATACACAGTATCCAGAAGCTGCTCTGTCTGCCCAGACTGCTCTGTCTCACCCCCAGCTATTGTTTTCTGTTTCTGCAAAAAAACTCACTACTTGCCAAACATTGGGAGCCGGTCAGCCCTAAATGAGATTCGGTCAGGCCAAAAAAGTGTCAGCCGGCTCTAATTTTATGCCAAAAAAATGTTTTGTGCTCTGAGGTAAGGTCAGTGCAGACAGAGCCTTTCTAGGCCCTATTTGTCCCTTCTGCCCCTTTTTATTATCGGAAACTCAAGAAAATGATGATTTTGAGTTTGAAACCACCAACAAGCACAATTTGATGGCTTGATGATTTCAAACATGTTTGGACAAAACTGAATAAATGCAATGGAAAACCACCCCTCCCTCTTATCATGAAGGCTCAAAGAGGAATGTAGACAACCTCCAAGTCTCATCAACATATCATGGATTGATAAGTGACAATTTTCAAAGCGATGGACTTGGCATAACGTCCGGCCGAATCCAATCAACTTAGAGCATGTTCTTTATGTCAGTTTCATTGATTTCAAGCCATTTTTTTAGTCCTTGCCATTCTTTAATCAATTTGTCCAAAGTGATGGTTAAGTCTACTAAATGAGAAGAGATATCAAACGAGAAGTGATTCTTGGCATGAGAGAGAGACTATGCCTTGACGATGAACCTCCGTAGAGATTAAGCCATTGAGCATAGGTCTCTTTCCCATGCCTCAAACAACTATCAATCTTTTGAAATAACTCTAAAACAAAAGAAAAGAAGAAAATAGGGAGGTTACAATAATGGTTATGCGAGATTGATTATTAGAATGAGACTCTTTACATGAAAACTAACCAAAGAAAAGCTGTCAACTCAAATGACTCGGTGTCTAAGGCCTCAACAACCGAAGCCGTGAGAACTTACAACACAACAAGCAAAGCATTCAAAGCATAAACTAATTAAATGAATTAAACAGCCCCTAAAACCAAAAAAAATAGTGACAAAACAGCCCCAGAAACAAGCTGAAAATAGTTTGCAAAGCTAGAAAAAGTAAGCAAAGATTAAAGAGAACAAAGCTAATAAACAAGCCTAAGGAATGGTGGCTAACCCCTCCACTTTTTACAACTTCAAATCACATATTTTTGCCTCTGAAAATAGTCCAAAAACAGTCCAAAAACATCCCAAAACAGTGGCTAAAACCATGTTTAAAGAGCACAAAAGATGGGGGAAAACAAAGAGATACAAAACAAGTAAGCAAGACTAAGGAAGGGTGGCTAACCCCTCCACTTTTGGAACTTTTAAATCACATTTTTCAGCATTTTCTAACTCTGAAAATCAGTATATAAAGACAAGAAAAATAGAGGAAAAGAGTAAAAGAGAAGTAAGGAAAAAGGTGCAAAGTTGTACCTCTTGAAAAGAGAGAATGCTTGTAGTTAAACAAACTTGATTATAAACACCCACAAGTTTCTGAAATTTAGTTTGAAATCTCAACAAAAAGCTCCAAGAACAAGCTCTAATGGTGTATGTATTGTGTATGTATTGTTCAACAAGGTTTAAAGATAAAAAAAAACTTTTGTAAGGAAGTTATGTCTAAACTCCTACAAATCTCCTAGAACAATTCTCTAACCTCTAGGTTATGAAATATGCCTTGAATTCTCTACAAGAAAGCTTCAAATCCAAGCTTTAATGGTGTACGAAGGATGGGAATTGATTTGAAGAATCAAAGGAAGCTTGAAGGTCCAAAAGCTCTAATCAATGTCTAAGCCTCTTGGAAGGTTTTTCTAACCTTAAAATCTGAAGTGGGAGGTCCTATTTATAGAATTTGAGCCGATTTGGTCGGAAATATCTTCAAACAAAGCCAACTATCCAATTCCCGCCAGCTATCTATTTGGCGCTATTAAGAGCCAACCGGTACTATTGAGAGCCGACCGGCCCCTAAAACAGCCGGCCGGACCCAAAAATGCAAGGCTAGGTCTGAAAAGACATTCCGGACAAATTTACATTGAAAGCCAGCCGGCACAATATAAACTACGGCCGGATCTAAATGGAGCCGGCCGGCTCCAAAAATCTACATTCAAGCTCGATTTCAAACGGGCATATCTCTCTCATTCGAACTCGATTTTAGGTGATTTTTTAGTCTAAATTGATGCTCCGAAAGTCTAATTTCCAATGGTAGTGGTTTCATATCTAAATTCTTAGTGTAAAAAGAGATATTCCTTATTTAATGAAGGATGCTCATTTCTATCTTAATGGATTGATGCCCAACATTTTCCTCAACCAGTTTTCTTGCACCCCCTCCTATTTTCTTCAACTCCAAACCTATAAATAAGATGTTTTTAAAGATTTTTCAAAGAGTTCACCTCCCTTCCATTTCTTTTCACTTTGTCCTTACTCAGTTTACCAAAAAATGTAATTTTTTAAATGAAATGCGAGCCTCGGAACATCATAGAAACATTTGGAAAAATATTTTGAAATGAGGGTTTTAAGGTCTAAAATAGTTTGGCCAAAATGGGGTGCAAGGTTTGGGATTACAGCTTGAATCCAAATTTCTTCGCTGAGAATTTCAAAAGATTGCATAGTGTAACCTTCATCATCGGGTGTTTGGAATAAAGCGCCCAAGTCTTAAAGGCAGACAAAAATGGAGTGTCTACACTCGAGCGTAAAATTCATGCTCCCAGAAGTTTCTTATTTTTGTAGACCGCTTGAGCGACAAGAGTTGCACTCGAGCGAGGACCTGAGTCTCACGCTCAAGCGAGTGTTGAGAGGAAAAAACCAAGCAACCAGTACTTTTGCAAAGTTTACAGACCGCTCGAGCGACAAAGTTACGCTTGAGCGACCTCTCACATTTTTGCATGTCTGCTCGAGTGAAAGAAGTTGCACTCGGGCGAGACCCCTGTTTTCAGTAAGTTTTGTTAAGTGTTTTCAATAGCATTTTGGCATCCACATTGCGTCCTAAGCACTCCTAGGCCAAGATTAAGACATAATAATGAGGATAAGAAGTAGAAACATGCCAAGATAAGAACGAACTAAGTTAATGATTCTGGGTGTGTAATTCAGTACATATTCGTTCTGTAACTGTGTAAGTCATGCGCCACAAGATATTTGATTTGCCTACTATGTCCGTCTGCTTTCGAAGCCATTTGTGAGTAATAACTTAGTAAAGATATGTTCAAATTTATTTATTTTTTGTATATGGAATAAGATCTATTTTATAACATGTTATATATATTCTGTACAATGAATAATTGTCTAATTTCTGACAAGTATTTGTGGCAACAATTTCGTGGCTCAAGTAAGTTATCTGTTCTCGGTCCGGAGTTTCTTTTATGGAATTAACAAGTTATCCGTACCCGGTCGGAGGTTCCTTTATGGAACTGACAAGTTATATGTTCCCGGTCCAGAGGTTCCTTTATTGAACTGACAAGTTATCTGTACCAGGCCAGAGGTTCCTATATGGAACTGACAAGTATGACCCTTGATGCTCTGTATGTGATCTGTTTCTACTAACAGACGTACTATGTAAGATTAAGCATGGAATCTGATTTTTGTTTATGACTTGAACAAGAACGTGCATATGTATCTGTTTATGTTTACTGAATTAGTTATGGGACATCATTTATTTAACCCTTTACTCAGTTATTATTCACTGGGCTTCCGCTCACTATTTATATTATGTATGTAGGTGAGCAGGCACATGACCAGTGCTAAGCTGTTGCCTGGAGATTTGGGTCAGCCAGCCACTATGCCTCTCCGGGAGGTTCCTTTTGAGAAGTCAAGTTTTTGTGGTCTAAGCTTTTAAGACCTATTTTCTTTTTAGTATTTTACATTGGGCTAAGTCCCACTTTTGTTTCCTCTGTCTATGGGAATGATGTATGACTAATGTCTTTTTATGATGTCACAAGTGTGTTTATAAAGTTTAAAATTATCTATCCCATGTATGTCAGCACAGCTTGATGGACTATGTAAGTTTTATATGTTTGCTTCCGCAGCCCCCTTATATTTTGTAATTTTGTTCAGAGGCCTTTGGTAATCCAAGGATTACTGGCCAGTGTAGACACCCCATTTTTGACCGTCGTTAAGACTTGGACGCGACTGATGGTTTACATAGTGGGGAAAGGTGTGCAGGGGAAAGGTTCAGTTTCTTCGGCAAGGAGAGAGTCAAAGCTCAACTTCATACCCCTTTTTGGACCAAAACAACCTTGATCAAAAGATTTTAGACCTTAAAACCCTCCCTTTCAAAACGTTTTTGAAATAAAGTTTCTACGATGTTCCAACGCTCGCATTTTGTTAAATGTTGCGCTTTTCGGTAAACCGAGCAAGGACAAAGTAGAAATGAATGAAAGAGAGATGAAATCTTTGAAAAATCTTTCAAAACACCTTACCTAGGGGTTTGAAGTTGAAGAAAAGAAGAGAAGAGGGAAAAAACCCAGTTGGGGGAGAAAATGGGCATGAACTGTTAAGAAAGAGTCGAGCAACCCTCGCCGAATTGGGCCCATTCATTTGCATACTTGGAATCAAGATATGAGGCCACCACCGTTGGAAAGAAGACTTCCGGGGCTTCATTTTGCACTCAAGAATCTCCTAAAGCCAATTCCAGACGAGGGAGATATGGTTGATTGAAGTAGGGCATCACTCTGGTTGGACCGAATCTACGCGGCTTCACCAAAAAAGGCATAACGTTTTGCATAGGAGGAATTTTAATGTAAGGTTTACACCATTGGAAAGCTAACTTCCGGGGCTTCAATTTGGACACTTGGCCGGCCACCTTTGGACTTCCCAATCACTGGCCGGCCACCTTTCTTTCCAGCAGCCCCTTTTTTTTGTCCTGAAAAACCAGGAAAAGTAGCAAGCCGACCAAAAAAGGTGGCAGGCCGGCCACCTGAACCTTTTGAACTGGCCGGCCACCTGAACCTTTTGCACCTGGCCGGCCATTTTTGTCCCTCCTGGTGCATTACAACTGTGCCAGTTGTTTTGCACCAGACCCTCTATCCGAGGGTCTGCCTTTTTGGCTCCTTTTTTGAATTGGTTTTTCCCCCATTTTTCCTTGGCCTCTCTCCTCTATAAATCCAACACGCCACCTCCATTTCTAAGGGTTAGAAACCAGCTGAGGCACCATTATACATACAACCTTATATCTCCCTCATCCAAGCCTCCAAACCCTAGTTTCTTGGCCATTTTGCACTACAACCCATAGCCTACCACCTCCATCATCCATTCCAGCCCCTTGGAGGTCATTTTCAGAGGTTGAAAGCTTATTTCCTTGGACCAAAAGCTGCTAGAGGTCAGCTCTACAAGGGTAAGCTCCTATTTTTCCCTTTTTTGCACTATTTTGTTCTATATCTTAGCTCCTTTTTCTTACATTTTTGGGCTTCATCCTGAACTGAAAATAGTCTTTTTTTGAGCTCATCTTCATGTTTGGTCAAGGACTTCTCTCTGTTTGAGGTCCTCTACTCACCCTTTGTGCTCTATTCCTCTTTTCTCCCTTATCTTGCATGATATATTAGCCTTGCTTGTGAGCATTTTTGGGCTTCGAGCCAAACTGTAAAGTGCCTTATTTTAAGTCCCTATTTAACTTTGTTGAAGGGCTCTTTACTATTTGAGGCCAGCTACTGCCTCTTGCTCTCTATCTCTCTTTTGGGGCTATTTTTGCATCATATTTTAGCCTTACTTGTGAGCATATTTAAGGTTTTTCATAAACTTTAAAGTATCTTTTTTTGAGCCCCTCTTTAATTTTGTTAAAGGGCTCTTTACTTTTTGAGGCCTTTTACTACCCTGTTTGTTCAATCTCTCTTTTAGGGCTTATTTTGCATGATACATTAGCCTTATTTGTGAGCCTTTTTGGACCTCGACCTAAACTGAAAAAAGTCTTTTTTTGACATCATCTTCATGTTTGAGTAAGGTCTATTCCCTGTTTGGAGTCATCTTCCCCTATGCATGCTTCATTCTTTCATGATTAGGGCTATGCATTAGATCACTTGCATTGGCCATGGTTTGGCCTCTTAGCCACTGAAATCCAGTGGATTTTCAGTAGCTTAGGTGTATTCTTGAAGGCCAAAATCAAAGGGGGGTGACCCCCTCTCACCTTGTTTTGCTTGATGGTCTTTTTGGCCTTCCAAAAAGGCCCTATCTTGCATGCTTTGTTGACTGATTTTAGGGCCAATTTGGTGAGTTTTAGGGCTATCATATTTGATTTCCAGAGTTAATTTTTCCATGCTAAGTGTCCTTGATGCATGTGCTTAATAATCCCTTGTATGCCCTTCCAAAGGAGCCCCTCATTTTTACATGCATTGGCTGCATTTCCATGTTTATTTGGGCATATTTTCATATATTTTGTTCACTGATTTTTTCTGGTTTGGTGATATTTCATATGCTTCATATACATGCCATGTAAACTATGTTTGCTAGTCAAAGTCGCATGCTATTTTAGTCTATCTTGCTAGCATCTTTTGGCCATGCTTTGAACTAGAAATGTTCATGTTTTGGGACTTCCTTGGCTCTGTCTTTATGCTTCATGATCAAATAATGCATGCTTTGTATAGCTATAGGTCAATACATGTGTCTAGTTTTGTGTTTCGGGACCATTCCATGCATCGAGTGCCATGTTTTCATGTTTTGGGATCATTTTGCATCACATTTCAGTGCTGGAACTTGCATGTTTGTATGCCATATTTCATGCCTTGCAATGCCTTGTTAGAGTGGCATTTGTGCCTTAAGATCGGTCCTCGGTTTGCGTGCATGTATGCACGCATCTCGAGTGTCTCATTTTCATCTCATGGCCACTAATGTGAGTGTGGCTGAGGTCCACTCATGTTGGTGTAAGTCCATTATGCATTGTGTATGCCATTTCAATTCATAGCATTGCCTATGCTAGGTTGTATGTTAGAGCATCGTGTATGCCATGTTACATCGAGCATTGTGTATGTCATTTCATAGCATTTTGTATGCTAGGTTGCATGTTAGGATTGATTTAAGCATGTCATGCATATTGCATTGTGCTTGGGATAGGAGTTAGTCCAAGTACGGAAAACGAGGAATGTTTCGTACTTTGAGTGACGGAACGTGTCTCAATTCCCTGTCGCCGACACTCCGGATTATCCATGATGAAGTTTAGGCCTTGTTGTGTTTTCATGTGCATTCATTCTATATTGAGTCATGCAAATCGACTCCTCGGCCATCATGCATCGAGATGCGTGATTGGTGGCACGAGGATCGAGGACTACACTCCCTGAAGAGTAGTCAAGCATACATATGTGAAAATACATTGCCATGCCCCTTTCCTGCTCTCTGTTGCAGCAAATCAGAAACCGACAATCTTTTGGGGCTTCGCGCAATATTCCGGGCTTAATTGTAAACAGAGGCTAATTGGGGCGTCACAATGGATTTCCGCACAAGTAACCCAAACATGCATCATTCATCATCCGGAATAGAGTTGAGGCAGTCCCTAGCTTGCATGCTAATTTACTGCTTTCCTAGATTAACTTGTTAATTAATTAGGATTTTGTATTTATTCGGACTGTAATTATTCATTTGGGACTGTATATTATTTGGACCCTCCGAGCGGGGGCACAATTGTAATAAGTGTGCGTGCGTGTGATGTATGTCTTCCAACCCCACGTCTTTCTCCTTTTTATTTACCAGCTTATGATGGTTAGAATAGGACATATTTCAATTAGCATACAGTATGATAGCATGTTTGCATTCATTCATCTGTTTTGCATGCACCGGGCTCGGCGCATCATACTCACTGCATTGTATTTCAATTCCAAGTTGAATACATGTTAGCTATAGCATTCCATATGCCATGTTTAGAATAGCCGAGCCTATCTTAGTTGCATTCTTGCATGTGTTCATTAGGCATTTCTGTATAGTTAGGATCATGCATGAATTTCTAACATAGTTTCTGTTTTGGCTTGGAGTACTCGGTAAGTTTTTGCGCTTTAGCATCCTTGCATGTGTGTGAGTGACTACCATGATAGCATGCTTACCATGAGGCTATTTACTTATGTGATATAACTGCCTGAATGCCTGTGGGTGAAAGTTGGGTTAATTGCATTGGAACAATGCATTGACTGTGAGTTTTAAGCCCACTAGACAGTGGCAAAACCATCTTTTCTAAGCCCACCTGAGGGTGGGAAAATCTGCATTTTAAGCCTACTTGCGAGTAGCAAACCATCTTTCAAAAACAAACATGAAATGTTTTGTTCCAATTCAGGCGACCTGGTCTATACTTGTATGTTGTGCGCATCACATAGTAAATCTAGGCTAATAACCGGAATAAGAATGCATAATGTTCTCAAAACTAGATATCATGGTTAGTAGAGGCCGATCTTTGATCGGACGAGTGGGGGTGCTCACGAAGTGACCTTCCCCAATCGTACCCAAGTTCCCGAGCCGAAGCAACTTTGGTGATGACGGACACGTGGCCTTAGGCAACGAGTCAGGGTTTCCTAAATTTCTCAAAATAAAATATTTAGGTGGCGACTCTGTATCTAGCAAAGTAGTCCATGTTTGGCACTTCTTTCAAAAATCTATTTTCTCAAAACGATTTGTCGGATTTGGACTCTTTAGTTCAGATTAAGAACCATGACAATTAGAGTCCTGAACTATAGTGAGCCCAAAATGAACGGAACGGGACTCATCCCTCCCGGGGCGTTCAGGGACGTCTTTAGCCAGTTACTACGCTAAACCTTTAGGGGCGGGTTTGGGTCATGACAGTAATGAGACCCAACATCGCCTTCAGTCCCTTGAAAATGGGGCAATCAAGACTCTTTCTTAGGTTTTCTCTCTATTAGTTATACTTTAGATTTTCTTTCTCTGTGTTTTTTACAAGTTTGTACCATCTTTTTTTTTTTTTTTTTTAATTTAAATCTTGCAGTTTTCTTGTTATTTTGAGTTTGTAAAATTATCTAAGGCTTTGTTTGAATTGTGAATAGAGAAAAGAAAGGAAATGATGGTAGTTTACTGCATGTGTATATATATGTATAGGCACACAACACATCACACTAGTTTATTGTATGTAAAGGCATCATTGTCAAGGACATAAACTATCGATGATTTGCTCAAAACTATGAGATCTGTTAACAAAAGTCAACAGATCAGAGGCTTTTAAATATTTATGAGATCTATTTGTTTTTCAAGAATTGAGGCTTTTGCAAAAAAATTTCCTGGGTAGTTAGGGTTTTGTTTATATATATATGTGTGTGTGTGTGTGTTTGTGTGTGTGCGCGCGCGCGCGCACTGTTGTTGTTATTTGATTTTGATGGAGTTTTGAGATTTGCTAATGCTTATGATGAACGAAACTAATCTAAGGCTTTTGTAAATAAAAATTTCTTTTTTGGGTAGTTAGATTTTTTTGGGTAAGTAATGTAGTTAGGTGTTTGCTTATTGATATATATATATATATATATACATCTGTGTTGTTGTTATTTGATTTTGATGGATTTTTTATGAGATTTGCTAATACCTATAATGAACGAAACCAATCAAAGGCTTTTGCAATATATATATATTTGTTTATTTGGGTAGTTAGTTTTTTGCTTATATATGTGTTGTTGTTGTTGTTGAACAAATGGGATTTGTTTGTGTTGGATTTAAATAAGTAAAAAAAATTGTTGTTCTTATTGAATAGATCTATTCAAAAGTTGAATAGATAGTGGCTTGTGTATTTCAATAACCAAAATTTGAACAGATAAAAAATCAACAAAATGAATTCAAGAGAAAAAAAATTAAACAGATAATAAAATTTGAAGAAATAGATTTAAACAGATAAATGGAAAAATTGAACAGATAATACAATTCAGATAAATATTTGAACAGATAATGAGAAAAATTAATCAGGTAGGTAATTTTAATAGATAATTTCAGCAGATAAGGAAAAAATTTGAACATATAGATATAAATTGAACATATAGGAAAAATAATTTAAACAGATAGATATAAATTTGAACAGATAGTCAATGAAAGTCAACAAATAGATAAGGGGTAAAATTAAAAATAAATTGTTCTTCAAAACTAACAAAATGACTTCTCACCAACAACAAAATATCTACTGGACCTAATGACTTGTACCCCTCTTAAATTGGACTTTCCAACAATTTTTTCATTATAAATTGTCCATATTAAGTATAAATAAATATTATGTAATTATAAAGTACGAAAATAAGTTTGCAAGTTGTTTGGGGCTGCATGATATTAATTTAGTGAAAGATTCTCTGCATGTTGTTTTTGCTATTTGGAGCTATGTCTTCGAATTTTTTGGGTTTGGCCACTTCATTCTCGGCATTAGAGTAATTATTCATTGCTATCAACAACAATTATGTAGTCATGTCACAAACCTATTTCAATCATTGATTTGTATAGGTCTCATGTAAATTTCACATAGATCAATGGTTGAGATGAGTTTGGAACATTGTAGTTGGTCACATCGAATTATTTTCATTGACATTAAGGATGGTCTAATTTGCACAGGATTGCTTATTATCTAGCTAGAATGGCTTTTGATGTTGAATCGCATTATTTGAATGGAGTAGGGATGGGACCTTCTGTGTTTCCTATTGTTATTATGGCCCAAGGAAATTACACTTTGTAATTAGACTTTGGGCATTATCCCATCTTAAAACAAAAAGTAAGCTATTCTTCAGCACAAGTGTGTTTTTGGCTCATCGTGTTTTAGGATTGATTTATTTTGGGGACTTATTGGCCGGTCCTATGGAAGTAAGTTAATACCAATCAAGTCATGTCCTATTTCTGTTTCCAATTTTACCTTCAATATCACACCACATGCATGAAGCAAATAAGCTGCTCACGAGCTCTTCTCTGTGAGCTCTCCCATGTATGTTGTCTTCCTTTTGTTCCTTATATATTGTTCCTTTTGTTCTCTCATACTCACATACATACACATTCACTCACTAATTCACAAAAACACATCCACACACTTACTAATTCACAATAATTTAGCAGTGATAAATTTATCACTAATAAAATGTTATCAGTGATAAATTTCATACTCACATACATACACACTCACTTACAAATTCACAAAAAAAAATTTACAAAAATTCAACAGTGATAAATTTATCATTGATTTAAACAAATTTATCACTAATTTATTACTAGTTCAAACAAATTTATCACTGATTTAAATAGATTTATCACTGGGATCTTCCCCAATATATATATATATAGAGAGAGAGAGAAAACCCGGCGGCAAAAAGCCTAGATCCTAGATCTAGAAGTGGAGGCAACGACAACTATAGAGGTGGAAGCAGCAGTGGTTGGCAACGACGGTGGAGGTGGAGGCGAAGACATCGGTAGAGGTAAAAGCAATGGTGGAAATGGAAGAAGATGCCGACAACGGAGGCGACAGTGAACAGCAGGTTCTCTTTCATGTATATAAGCTTTCTGTCTTCCTCCACTGAAAGAGAGAGACACGTCCAATTTGTTAAAACATTTCATTGATTCTCTACATTTAAACAAATTTAGAGAGAGAGAGAGAGAGAGAGAGAGAGAGAGAATTGGAGTCAGGTGGTGTTCCTGGTTCCGTTATTGATCCAAGTAGAAGCACAAGATGGGTTCATCAAAACTAGTGGATTTTTTTTTTTTTTCATTTTTCATCTTCAGATCTGAGTGTGAAAACATGAGGACAAATAACCCTTGAAAATAGGACTGGCCCGTAAAAATCCCATTTATTTATTTATTTATTTATTTATTCATTTTTGGAACTTTTCTTATTTTATCCTCATTCAAAGCTCCATCTAAACTTTTAGAACATACTCCTAAAGTTTTCTTAAAATACAAATTGTCTCATGTGAGTTTTAGAAATTATATCTCACCCTTGAGATTTCTAATTTTATAACAAATAGTCCATTTTATTAATGAATCATCAAATTAATTAACAATTTTTAATGATATAAAAATTTTATTTTAATTAATAATTTAGGTAATTTTATTGTTGTATAGGAGAGTAGTTAGAAATTTTATTTTTTCAGTTAATTCTGTTAAATAAAAATTTTTGACAAAGAAGTATTTATAATTTTTCAAATCATAAGGGACAATCTGTATTTTAAACAAATATCAGGGGGTGCATTTGTAATATACCCAAACTTTTTAATTAGGGCATGTTTTTGGTCATTCTTTCATTTTGTTGAAAATTTGATTTAGTTTATTTTTCATTAATCCTAGGGCTTTAAGATTGGTATTTCTATCATTATTTCAACTTTTTGGTATTTGTTTACATTCTTCAAATATTCTTGTTGCCACACAAGAAGTCCTGCAGTGGTGAACACAAAAAAATTTTCTTGATTAATTACGGGTGTACCAGAACTTGTGAATCTAGTTCAAGGTGTAGGAATTGTTGAACGCTTCTGACTTCTAACATAGAAAAATGATTGTGTGTAGCCAAGAGAAGCCGCCACTGATTTGGATCTTGCCCCAATAAAGAAGATTTTTAACAAATTTATGGGTGCCAAAGTTAATTAGACTAAAATCATGACTTGCATTAATTGAGAATGAAGTAAAATTGATAATCTAAGATAACTAAGCTATGAAACTAAAGGAACTAAGCTATGAAGTTATGGTAAAGAAGCAATGAAGCTAAGCTAAGATAATTAAGTTATGAAGTTAAGATAAAAAAGTTACGAAGCTAAGATGAGTTGAAAGACTCTTGGTCAAGTTGATTGGTGCAGGACCCCTTCAAATGTTGCACTTGGAGCCCTTTATATAATGTTGAGAAAGCCCCTAATTCTATTCAACTGCCAGGAACGTAGTAGTTCTTCCCAGTGACATGTGTCTTTGGTTCTTAGCTTAATCCCCCAAAATTAAGAAACGCTTTTGACCTTTAACGGCTAAGGCCTATCCTTGTAGCTTTGACTTGGTTCACCGCTCTAGAAAGATGCCATGTGTGTTGGCATATAAATTTCAACCAAATTAATGTTCAAATTTCAAATATAGTCAATCAGTTAATGACATCCATAGAGCCTATGATAGGATTGTTGTAGGTAATCACTTCCTAAAATAATCAATTTTATTCGTTGAAGTGCATAAATAAAATGTCGTATATCTCAGCGACGTTATGTAAGATACTCAAATAACACGTGGAGCCTACGAAGTATGACACCTGTAGAGCCTACCGAAAGGACACCACATGGGATGAAATCCAAAGAGTCAATATAGTTAATCAGATATGATGATGCAAAATTCAAACGGCATTATCATTGCATTTGAAATTCAAATTGAAGATGTGACACTCTTATCACATAGATGACCCTATATAAATATGAGGATCATCACAGAAGAAAGGGATCGAAAAACCAAAAGTCATAAGATCAGAGAGAGAGAGAGAGAGAGAGAGAGAGAGAGAGAGAAATCAAGAGTCAAAGAAGTCTTTACAAAAAGAAGAAGAGAAACGAGAGAACTCAAGAGCCTACACTATACTGCAAAGATGGCAAGCGATAGGTAAAAGGTTCCAAATCCAACAATTGTATTTTGTATCTATGGGTTCTAAATCCCTACAATTTCAATAAAATATTTCTTTTCCTTATTTTGTCTTCTATTAATTTTTTTTTTCTTCATTAATCGAAGGTTTCATCTAATTACAATGTATAATTAACGATCTAAAATACAGACTGGAAATAGGAACCTACTATTCAAATAATCAAGATTGTTTAGTCCAAAAACTAAACAGTGAATATTTGTAACATGAATTTTGAAATGTGTTGAAAGATTTCATGATTCGAAACATGTGTCTACAATGTGTCCTTCCATATTTGAATTTGAATTGATTTTGTTTGATTTGGGGAAAATGTTCCTTTGTTGTTGCATAGAATTCTCTTCTCTTTGTGATGCATGTTTATCCTTAAGGAATTCAAAAAGCAATCTTACCTTGCTTGGAAAACTAACCCCTTGATTGTAGTATGCGTTGATCCTTCATATCTTCACCAATTGCCACGTGTACATCAAAAACCCACTCGCCTTGATTTTGGAAAAAAAAAAAAATGGCTCCACTTTTGTAGCTTTGTTGTTGACATGTGAGATCTTCAAATCTTGTGTAAGCCTCATCATTAGCAACCTCTTTAACAAGGAACTTAAATAGGGGATAAGGCACTTAAATAGGGGATAAGTCTCAACAACCTCCTAATTCTTAGGAACGGCTACGGCTTGCCTCATCCACCAAATCTAAATTGTTTTATTTAATTAATTAATCAACTAATTTCATTTGTTAATTAATAAAATAAATTTCCTTTGCTCAGCCATCATGTATCTTTGGTGGGTCTTAAGGAATTTTTAACTCTTCATCTTCAATTGCCACAAGGCATTAAAAGTTGGAGAAATTGCCAGGTGACTATTCTGTCAAAAAGGGTACAAATTTTATTATGTGTTAATCAACTAACTATTGACGCCTTTAATCTTGAAACTATTTAAAATCGAAATGTTCAAAGAAGAATTTAGTACGAATGACATTGCCACATTATTTAAAATTAAAATAACTTAATTTTTTTTAAAATGATAATGCCATGGTAATAAATTTTGTATAAAAATATTTCTAGTAAGATTAGCATTTTTGCTCATTAATATTTTTAGGATAAATTACACTGACTTCCCTCAAGGTTTGCAAAAAAATATCGTAAGCCTCACAAGGTTAATATAATTACACTGAGTTCCTCTAAGATTTTAACTTATATAATATTTGGCTCCCTTTTCATTAGAAATTTGTTAATCATGTGAATGAAAAAAATGATATTATGTATATTTTATTTTGTATATACTAGTGTCTTCAAACTATCTACATTAGTTTTAGTCTATTTAACCTTATTGGAAGAGAAATTAATATCATTGTGTCAAAACTGTAATACATGTATTTCTCTAAATTGTTGGGTATAACTCCTTATTGGAGTGTGGGACCCAATTGGTTTTGGAAAAAGAGTTTAATTTGACTTGGTTTAGGCATAACATATTTTTATATATTATATTTGTGGAGGCCCAATCCAATTTGGTTACAATTAGGGTTTGATTACAAAACTCTAGATTCAATATATTATGTTCATATTGGAGGCATTGTTTTTGTTCAACACAAAAAGAGAAGTGTGCGACGGCCATACAATTTTTCATTGTTTCGGCGACAGTGCCGAAGTTTGATATATTCATTCAATTTCGGTTTTTGAAGCTTGGTTTTGGAGCATCTTCGGTTGGTGTTTTGTTCATTATTTTGGATCTTCTTGAACTCTGGTTTTGAAGATTTTGGTTCATCTATTTGGTGAGGTCTTTCCTCTTGTTTATTTGTGACTATTTGGAATTCACCTAAGGGTGGTTTTGTGAGACCATTAGTGTCTCGTTTGTAATCGTTTGGAACTTATTGAGATTGATAGTGGAATCGGATTTCGATCTCGTAGACGTACCTCACATTGAAGGAACCACGTAAAAATTCTTGTGTTACCTTTAATTTAATTTTTCCGCATTATTTTTTATTCCCATTAATTGATTTACTTGTGGAGAATCACATCGATTTTCCCTAACAACTGGTATCAGAGCATACGGTTTATTGGGGTTTATTTATTTGTGTAAATCAATGGAGGGGAATGTGGGTCGCATGTCTAGCTTCAATGGAAGTAATTGGGTAACTTGGAAAACTAAAATGGAGGACCTATTATTTTGTAAAGACTTGTATGGACCCATTGAGGGTGATAGTGGCAAACCTGCTGATATGAAAGATGATGAGTGGAAGAGGCTTAATCGAAAAGCCGTTGGTGTTATCCGTCAATGGATTGATGATAGTGTCTTTCATCATGTTGCTACTGAAACTTCAGCACATGATTTATGGAAAAAATTAGAGGGCCTTTATGATAGGAAATCAGCCACAAATAAAGCTTTTCTGTTTCATAAGTTGGTTAATTTAAAATATAAAGAGGGCAGTCCTATTCTGGAACATCTGAATGAAATAAAGAGTATCGTTAACCAACTTGCTTCTATGAAAATTATTTTTGATGATGAGTTGCAGGCTTTAATGCTACTTAGTTCTTTGCCCGAAAGTTGGGAGACTTTGGTTGTGACGGTTAGTAATTCGGCGCCCGATGGAGTTGTCACAATGGGCCAAGTCACTAGTAGCCTGTTGAATGAAGAAACCAGAAGAAAATCAGCGGGTTCCTCTCATTCGGAAGCATTTGTTGTTAGAGGCCGAAGCAAAACAAGGGGGAGGAGTAAGACCCCTCATGGTCATGATCAAAGCCGTAACAAGTCAAGAGATAATTTTTTTTCAAAGAAAGACGTTGAGTGCTATTATTGCCATGAGAAAGGGCACATGAAGCGGGAATGCCGAAAGCTCAAGAATAAGGAGAAAATCCGTGACAAAAGTGTGGATAAGAAGCAAGAAGACACAACGGCAGTTACTACCGATGATCTCATGGTCGTTTGTGAAGATGATTGTATCAATTTTGTGGGCCAAGAGAGCAGTTGGGTGATTGATTCCGGTGCTTCTTTTCATGTGACTTCTCGAGTTGATTTCTTCACTACCTACACCGAAGGAGATTATGGTTCTGTTCGAATGGGTAATGAAGGTTTGACCAAGATAATCGGCATGGGTGATGTTTGCTTGGAAACAAATTTGGGCTGCAAGTTGTTGCTTAAAGATGTGAGGCATGTTCCCGACATTCGCCTTAATTTGATCTCTACTGGGAAGCTAGATGATGAAGGATTCAACAACAAATTTGGTGATGGAATATGGAAGCTCACGAACGGTTCTTTGGTGGTTGCTAAGTGCAAAAAGACTCATACACTTTATTCGATGCAAGGAAAAATTTGTAAAGGTGTTGTCAATGCACTTGAAGATGATACTTCTACCGAATTGTGGCATAAGCGGCTTGGCCATATGAGTGAAAAGGGGCTGCAAGTTTTGTTCAAGAAAGAGCTTCTACCCGGTTTGAAAGGTACACATCTTAAAACTTGTGTTCATTGTTTGGTGGGTAAACAACATAGAGTTTCTTTTCATAAAAATGTTGCTTCTAGAAAAGAAAAGGTTTTAGAGTTGATTCATTCGGATGTTTGTGGTCCTTTAAAAGTTAGAACACATAGTGGTGCACTTTATTTTGTTACTTTCATTGATAATTGTTCAAGGAAAGTTTGGGCTTATCTACTAAAAACTAATGATCAAGTTCTAGAAGTATTTAAGCATTTTCAGGCCATGGTTGAAAGAGAAATAGGACAGAAATTGAAGTGCAGCCGAACAGACAATGGTGGTGAATACATTGGCCCATTTGACGAGTATTGTCGCAGCCAAGGTATTCGGCACCAAAAGACAGTTAAGAAGACTCCTCAACAAAATGGCGTTGCCGAGAGGATGAACCGTACCATTGTGGAAAGAACAAGGTGTTTGCTTTCACAAGCTAAATTGCCAAGATCTTTTTAGGGTGAGGCAATGAGTACAGCGGTTGACTTAATCAATTTATCTCCTTGCTAACCTTTGAATGGTGATGTTCCTGAAAGAGTTTGGACTGGCAAAGATGTGTCTTATGAGCACTTGAGAGTGTTTGGTTGCTGAGCTTTTGTTCACATTCCAAAGGATGAGAGGTCCAAGCTTGATAGTAAGTCAAGACAATGTATTTTTCTTGGTTATAGGCGTGATGAATTCGGGTATAGATTATGGGATCCGGTCAACAAGAAAGTCATTCGAAGCCGTGATGTTATGTTTCCTGAAGACCAAACAATTGAAGACTTTGGTAAAGGTGATCAACCGGAGCCAAAAACTAGTGATCTCGTTGACATGGATCCATCTCCTTCATCTTCAGTTAATGATGAAAATGGGGGAGATGTGTAGCCACCTATTGAAGATATAGAAGATGATACTAATCCTAATGAAGTTGAGCCAGAAATTGAGGAAGAGCATCTAACTCAAGAACCGCCACCACAACTTGAGTTGAGAAAATCTACAAGGGACCGACAACCTTCAAGAAAGTATCCTCCCAATGAGTTTGTGTTGATTTCTGATCAAGGGGAGCCGGAGAGCTACCAAGAAGGAATTGAGCATGCAAAGAAAGATGATTGGAAAAAGGCCATGGAAGAGGTGATGAATTCCTTGCTTGAAAACCAGACTTATGATTTAGTGAAGTTGCCTAAAGGGAGGAAAATTCTGAAAAATAAGTGGGTTTTCAAGTTGAAGAATGATAGGAAGAATTTGAGGTACAACGCACGTCTTGTTGTGAAAGGCTTTGGGCAAAAGAAAGGCATTGACTTTGACGAGATTTTCTCGTCGGTTGTGAAGATGTCTTCTATTCGGGTTGTACTTGGCATGGCTGCAAGTATGAATCTTGAAGTTGAACAACTTGATGTGAAGACCGCATTTCTTCGCGGTGATCTTGAAGAAGAAATTTACATGGAGCAACCGGAAGGTTTTGTGGAAAAAGGGAAAGAGAAATTTGTTTGCAAATTGAAGAAAAGTTTGTATGGCCTCAAGCAGGCTCCCTGGCAATGGTACAAAAAATTTGACTCTTTCATGATGAATAATGGTTTTTCTAAAACCACTTCGGACCATTGTGTGTTTGTGAAAAATTTCCCGGATGGCAAATTTATTATTCTTTTGCTTTATGTTGATGACATGTTAATTGTGGGTCAAGATTCTACCATGATTAACAGGTTGAAGTTAGAGTTGAGTAAATCTTTTGCTATGAATGATTTGGGACCGGCAAAGCAAATTCTTGGTATGAAAATTGTTCGTGATCGCAAAAGGGGGCTGATTTGGTTGTCTCAAGAGAGCTACATTGAGAGGTTCAACATGGATAAAGCAAAGCCGGTTGGTTGTCCACTTACAGGTCACTTCAAGCTTAGTTCGAATCAATGTCCTACAAGTGAGAAAGACAAAGAAGAGATGTTGAAAGTTCCTTATGCTTCAGCAGTTGGTTCTTTGATGTACGCCATGGTTTGTACAAGGCCGAATATTGCTCACGCCGTTGGTGTGGTGAGTCGGTTTCTTTCTAATCCGGGTAAAGAACATTGGGCAGCGGTAAAATGGATTCTAAGATATCTTCGAGGGACTTCGAAGGTGTGTTTATGTTTTCGGGATGGTAAGCCGATGCTTGATGGGTTCACAGATTCTGACATGGCTAGTGATGTTGATTCTAGGAAATCTACTTCGGGGTATTTGATGACTTTTGCAGGGGGAGCTGTGGCATGGCAATCTAAATTACAAAAATGTGTTGCTCTCTCAACTACCGAACCTGAATTTATTGCCATTACAGAAGCTTGCAAAGAAGAGTTATGGTTGAAGAAATTTTTGCAAGAGTTGGATTTAAAGCAAGAAAAGTATGTGCTTTATTGTGATAGTCAAAGTGCTATTCACTTGAGTAAAAATTCTACCTTTCATTCAAGATCGAAACACATTGATGTGAGATACCATTGGATTCGTGATGTGTTAGACTCGAAATTGTTACAACTCGAAAAGGTTCACACAGATGATAATATCTCGGATATGTTGACAAAGACTTTGTCGAGGGACAAACATTTAAAGTGTCAAACTTTCGCGGGTATGGTTGATGTCTCCACCTAACTCGGTAGGGGGAGAATTGTTGGGTATACCTCCTTATTGGAGTGTGGGACCCAATTGGTTTTGGAAAAAGAGTTTAATTTGACTTGGTTTAGGTATAATATATTTTTATATATTATATTTGTGGAGGCCCAATCCAGTTTGGTTACAATTAGGGTTTGATTACAAAACCCTAGATTCAATATATTATGTTCATATTGGAGGCATTGTTTTTGTTCAACACAAAAAGAGAAGTGTGCGGCGGCCATACAATTTTTCATTGTTTCGGTGACAGTGCCGAAGTTTGATATATTCATTCAATTTCGGTTTTTGAAGCTTGGTTTTGGAGCATCTTCGGTTGGTGTTTTGTTCGTTATTTTGGGTCTTCTTCAACTCTGGTTTTGAAGATTTTGGTTCATCTATTTGGTGAGGTCTTTCCTCTTGTTTATTTGTGATTATTTGGAATTCACCTAAGGGTAGTTTTGTGAGACCATTAGTGTCTCATTTGTAATCGTTTGGAACTTATTGAGGTTGATAGTGGAATTGGATTTCGATCCCGTGGACGTACCTCACATTGAGGGAACCACGTAAAAATTCTTGTGTTACCTTTGATTTAATTTTTCCACATTAGTTTTTATTCCCATTAATTGATTTACTTGTGGGGAATCACATCGATTTTCCCTAACAACAATCTTAAGGAAGTCAACGTAATCTATCCATTTGTCTAATTTTATGGAGGTACAAAAGCAAAAGGAATCAAATTCCTATGACATAAGCAAGATGTTTGGTTTTAACCTTAATGTATGGTTAAACTCTTCCATAGATCCTCGTACTGTGATGTGCAGCAGCTACTTTAAAAAGAACGGAAACTTTGTTCTTTGAGTGTGAAGCAACTCCAAAGAATTAATTTTTTTTCTAGTTTAAACTGTTATTTTCCATTCATATTTGATACAATAAATGCGTATCATCGATGGCATGCTTGATTGTATTTTCATTTTGCCTGCTTTTGATTTTTTTTTTTTTTTTGGAAACAAAAATAATAAAAAATTTGAAAACATGTATCAAAATTTTTTTTTTATTTTTTACAAATTAGGTTGTTTTTAGACCTTTTTTTTTTATCAAAAATAGTTTGCCAACTAAGTAATGTTATTTTTGAAAAATAAAAATAGAAAATGAAAACTCAGTCAAACATGCAATTCTAACCCTTTACACAAGCCATAGTTGCAAATCAGTGAGTAGAACACAATATGTTACAACTTAATTACTTTCATATATCATATTATACATTTAGATTTGATAAATAAACATTATGAATAAAGATGATTTGCTAATTACAAACAGAGATTGCAATTCTCTTCTAATGACAACGTGTCACGCTTAAAATTAAGTATTTTCATATTCTCAATTTATATGAACAAATAGACATGAATTCTAATCAATAGTCTTTGTGGGAGGACATAAATGAAGGTGTTAACCTAATCATGGAATTCGCCTTTATTAGGTGAATAAATGTCATTAAATGAACATCAGTCAAAACCCAAGGGAAGTGAGCCAACCAAAAAGCCACACCAAATCCGACCCACTAGGCCCAAATGGTTCCCCAATAGTAATGCAACAAATCTAAGGGAACTTACCAAGGCTCCACTTGCTGCGGGATAGTAGCTAAGGCAACCCATCTCAATGTCTCCATCTCATCAAAACATTGCGGTGTCACCTTTGGAACACTTGCTGAGGAAAGGGAAACCGAAGTGACTGCGGCCTCCGCAATTACCTTTTGAGGCAAGACTTCCCAAGGTGATAACAACCTTCAATAGAGGGGTCCTCTCTGCAAACAGAGACTAATGCTTAGCACTAATAGCAGGCCCTAAAACATTACAAGCTCAGCGCTGATAACAAGCCCCGAAACTCTAGTTCGGCCCTGATAGCAAGCCCCAAAGCTAACTAGCCTGGCATTAATAGCAAACCCCAAAACTTACTTGTTGGAGCTGATAGTAGGCCCTCGAGATACTAGTATACCGTAGTGACCTCACAAAGATGGCAGTAGGGTAACCTGAAAGCAATGGACTCCCTTTCCATTTACCAAGGTCATGAGCCTGCCTTGGTCGCCCAAGCAGAGCCAAGTCCCCCTTTAGGCTTGACATGAGACATAGCCCTTGTTATGGTCCACCCCCTGGGACGTTAGAGAGTTTGTAGTTAGGTGGCTAAGAGTGGAGTGGTCGCTGAAGTGGACACAAGTATGGTTGATAACAGGTCACGAGTCCTAAAGGTGCATATCTTAGGAAATAGAACTGAGAAGGTGGATGCCGTCGCAAATACCGTTGTAGAGGGTGCCACCAAGGCGAGTGCACCTCATGCTCTCCGTACTAAAATGACACTCGTTGAGATTCGTACCAAAAAAAGATACATGCTGAGGCTTGTGCCAAACAAATAGTATAGTAGCACTTGTTGAGGCTTTGTGCCAAACAGATAGTACATGCCAAAAAATGTGTGTCTACCAAGGCCTGGTGGTTCAGGATAGAATATCTTGCGACATGTGTCGTTGCACTATTTGGCCACTTGGTATATTCTGGAACTAAGGAAAAACCTATAAATAGGACCTATTTCCCAAAGCTCAAAAGGAAGGAGGTTTCTTGGGACTTGAGAGGATATGTGCCCATTTTGCACCACTACATTCTTTGCTTGAACCACTTGCTCTATCCTCACTCGACTCTCCAATACTATTCATTTCAGACCCCCTACAGTCTCTAATTTAAAAATTGAGGAAAAGGGGGAAAAACAACAACAAAAAAATGAACGAAATATAAAATTATATCTAGAATTTACTACTATAACTACATGGAAATGTTCTGACTTCAAGTAAACTACCCATATTTTATAAAATCTTTGTTTAGATGACAATGGTAAGTTGTTATTTATATGGTTTTGATGATGTTCTGTTACTTGAGTTCAATGGTGTGACAGATACTGCAAAAATGGTTAAGAAATTTCACGACCACAACACTCGATTCCCGATAGGAACCAGCTGATACTACCAATACCGATACTCTACGATCGATACCGTTATGTTACCCGATACCATGATTTAGAACTATGGTTGTTTCAAATAATTTTATTTTCTATATTTTGATAAGCATTTATAACACATATTGTTTGTATTAGTAGCTGAATGAATTTATTGTTTAGAAATACACCAGCATGTTCTTGTGCCTATAAATAGAAAAATATAGTCCCCTTATTGTGGTGTTAGCTAATTGTTCATGAGGTTTATGTATTTTGTTCAATTCATGAACATTGCTAGAAGTTAATTTCAAATAAAGAAACTAAATATTGTAATATTTTGGGAGAAAAATATACTTAGGATGCCTAAAATGTTAGGGAGATAAACAAAAGTTTCTCTTCCTTTTTTTTTTTCACCCAAATGATGGTGTAGGTTTGTGTGGATTTGGGCTGTGGAAGAAGGTTTAGGTGTGGAGATGGCAGAAGGGAATGGGTGTGGTGAGTTGAAGGGCATTTGGAAGGATAGCCAGAGTTTTGGGGTGGAGTCTGGCTAGCGAGGGTTTGGTTTGGTGGTGGAAATGGCTGTGGAGAGGGTGGTTTATGAGTTGGTGGTAGTAGACAGTAGTCAATGAAGGTGGAAATGAACGTGGAGAGAGAAGTAGAAGAATGAAAGAGATAAGAAGAAATGACCATTTTGCCTCTTAAAATTGGTCAATGTACCATAATGACCCTTTTTAATCAAAAATCTGGGGAGCCATTTTCAATTGAACTTATAGACACAAAACGAAAAATTAAAGGGAAAACGTGTTGTAATTCAAATGCAACAAATTGACACACATGAAAACCTTACCAATGAGACAGTGTTGTACTTTGTAACCCAAAAAATTAGAGACGAGACGTTGTCATAATTAGTAACCCAAAAAAGAAAAAAATCCAATTCAAATGCATGCAAAAACAAACAACTTGATTCTTTAACCTACTGTGGCTAGTGGTTAGACACAGGACTAGGAGCTCTACTATTTTCGGATAGTTCTCGTAGATACATGTGATTTCGTATTTGAAATTTATTTATAAAATCTTACACTGAATGACATGGTGAACTGGTTAGAGTTCATCATCAAAAAAATGTAGACGAAAAACAGGTGTTGGCAGAGTGAAATGGATATCATTGATGGAGATAATTCTTTAGCCAGTACGTGGCTAATGATTGAACATACGACTAGAAGCTCTACTACTCTACAAGTCCAAATTTGCTAAAGCTGATCACAATGAAATGTAGTTTTGTTTTTCTTCCACAAACGTCCGACATTTTGTGATGAGTTGTAGAAGGCACGTGAAACAAAATGGTACTGTTCAAGTGGCTGGCCATTTCACTTTGCGAGCACCCAATTTTGTCTGCAATTTTTTTGATGACGAAGAACTCTATCTGATTCACTATGTCATTCCGTATAAGACTTGTTAGAAAAGTCCAGATATGAAGTCATTCAGGAGTTTGGATTTGTTAAAGTTAAAATTTTCAATTTCACAGTAAAATCGATCCATTATCTAATTAATTTGGATTCATTTTAGGGAAAATTGGGCTAAGGTCCCTCCTCGACTTTTGATAGGAGGAGAGGTCCAAAATAATATGTTTTGATGGCTAAGGTCCCTCAAATTTATTTTAGGTTATAAAGTACCTAAATTACCCTTCTTTTATAACATAAATTTGTTTGAATATTATATTGTTGACTTCATGGTGAGATTTTGGAAACCGAATTCGCAGTGGAGATTTTGTCAGAGATTGCAGTGAAGTTGACGAGAAATTTGTTTGAATATTGTATTGTTGACTTCACGGTGGAGATTTCGTTGGAGATTTCAGTGGAGTTGACGAGAAAGATTGCTACGATCGTGTAGATTTCGTCAGAGATTTCGTTAGAGATTTCAGTGGTGTTACAGTGTGTTGATCGCGTAGATTTTCAGTGGAGTTGAATCAGGCTTGTTTTCAATAGAGATTCCACATTGTAGACGTCCCCGAATGCCCCAGGAGGGTTAAGTGCCGTTCCGTTCATATTGGGGTCACTACAGTTCAAGGACTCAAATGTCACGGTTCTTAATCTTGAACCAAAGAGTCCAAATCCGACAAATCGATTTTGAAAACAGATTTTTTGAAAAGAAGTGCCAAACACGGACTGCTTTTCCAAATACAGAGTCGCCACCTAAATATTTTTTTAATGGGAAATTTAGGAAACCCTGACTCGATGCCAAAGGCCACGTGTCCATCATAACCAAAGTTGCCTCGGCTAGGGAACTTGGGTACGATTGGGGAAGGTCACTTCGTGAGCACCCCCGCTCACCCGGTCAAAGACCGGCCTCTACTAACCATGATATCTGATTTTGAAAACATTATGCGTTCTTATTCCGATTATTAGCCTAGATTACTATGTGATGCTCGCAGCAAACAAGTATAGACTGAGTCGCCTGAATTGGAACTAAACATTTCATGTTTGTTTGTTTGAAAATGGTTTGATGGTGCTACCCGCAGGTAGGCTAAGATGTGGATTTCCCATCCTCGGGTGAGCTTAGAAAACATGATTTTGCCACTATCTAGTGGGCTTAAAACAAACATTTGATGAATTGTTCCACTCCAAATAACCCAACCTCCACCCACAGGCATTCAAGGCAGTTATATCACATAAGCACATAGCCTCATGGTAAGCATGCTATTCATGGCAGTCACTCACACGCATGTAAGGATGCTAAAGCATAAAACTCACCGAGTACTCCAAGCCAAAACAGAAGCTCGTTAGAAATCCATGCATGATCCTAGATGCACAGAATTGCCTAATGCAACACATGCAAAGATGCAAACTATAGCAGGCTCGGCTATTCTAAACATGGCATATGGAATGCTACAGCTAACATGTATTCAACTTGGAATTGAAATACAAATGTAGTTAGTATGATGCGCCGAGCCCGGTGCATGCAAAACAGATGAATGATGCAAACATGCTGTCATACTGTATGCTAATTGAAATATGCCCTAATCTAACCATCATAAGCAGGTAAATAAAAGGGAAGAAAGACGTGGGGTTGGAAGACATACATCACACTCACCCCAACTTATTACAATTATGCCCTCGCGCAGAGGGTCCAAATAAATATACAGTCCCGAATGAAAGAATAGTACAGTCCAAATAATACAGTCCAAAATGTGCAAATTCCTAATTAATTTACAAATTAACTAAGAAAATAATAAAACTGGCATGCAAGCCAAGGACTGCCTTGATTCTGCTCCGGATGATGGAATGATGCATGTTTGGGCTGCCTTTGCGCAGAAATCCACTGGGATGCCCCAATTAACCTCTGTTTTGCAATTATTCTTGGAAAGCGCGCCAAGTCCCAAAAGACTGTTGATTCTTGATTTGCTGCAACAGAGAGCAGGAAAGGGGCATAGCAATGTATTTTCACAAATGTATGCATGCCTCGATTCTCGTGCCACCAATCATGCATATCGATGCATGATGGCCAAGGAGCCGAATTGCACAACTTAATATAGAATGAATGCATATGAACACTACAACAAAACCTAACTCCATCATGGATAATCCGGAGTGTCGGTGACTTGGGAATTGAGACGCGTTCCGTCACTCGGAGTACGGAACGCACCTCGTTTCCCGTGCCCGGGCTAACTCCTATCCCGAACACAATGCAATATGCATGATATGCGTGAAATGTAACTAAGATACAATCCTAATACACAATGTTATATAATGGCATACACGCTATACGAGGTGATACACAACCGAGCATACACAATGCTATGGATGAAATGGCATACGCAATGCAATAATGGGCTTACACCAACATGAGAGAGCCTCAGCCATACTCACATAGGAGGCCATCAGATGAAAACAAGACAACTCGAAATGCGTGCACGCGTGCACGCAAACCGAGGACCGACCCTCAGGCACCGAAATGCCACTCTAATGAGACATGGCAAAGACATGGAATATGGTATGCAAACATGAGAAAAATAGTAGCAAAATGAGAGGCAAAACAGCCCCGAAACAAGGCGAAATGACACCCGATGCATGGAATCACTCCCGAAATGCAAAACTAGATACATGAAATGGCTTTATAGCTATGCAATGCATGCATGATTCGTACATGAAGTGTGAAGACAGAAGCTAGGAAGCCCCAAAACAAGCATTTTTACAGTTCGAAGCATGGCCAAACAGTGGGTACAAATAGGGTAAAATTAGCATGCAAAAATTGGGGGGGGGCAAGAGAGGTAATGAAGCAAGTCATAGCTTCTGATCTCAAACACAGAAGGATCCTTCTACAATGTTGAAGAGGGGCCAAAAATATGATGTTTTTCAGTAGATGACAAGCCCCAAAAACAGATACAAGTATGGAAAACAATTCATGCAAGGAATGGGCCAACAAAGGGGCAAAGAAGTAACTGATATATGGGGGTCTCAAACAAGTGAGGGACCTTCAACAATGTTGAAGAGGATCCAAAAATATGGCATTTTACAGTAGATGATAAAGCCCAAATCAGTATAAAAACATGCTCAAAATGCAATGCAAGATTAAAGCCATAAGAGAGCTATAACATGAAGTACAAAAAGGATGTCTCAAACAGCCATGGACCCTTGATGAAACATGTAGAGGAGATCAAAATAGGACCATTTACAGTTCTGACCAAGGTCCAAAAACAAAATCTTAATAAGCCAATAAATCATGCAAAAATGGGGACCAAAGAGGGGTACTATGACAAGTGATACATGGAGGTCCCCAACAGTGTTGATCCCTTCTTCAATGTTGAATATGGGCTCAAAATAGTCCTTTTTACAGTTTACATCAGGCTCCAAAACAGATCACACATAAGCCAAAAATACTATGCAAAATAATGGCATTCAAGGAGATATTGAAGCAAGTGCAACATGGGGGTCCCAAACAGTGTTCAGCCCTTAAACAAACATGAAAAATGGCTCAAAATAATCCTAGTTCCAGTTAGGGTCGGAGCCAAAAATATTAAGCAAAGAGGGCTAAGAAATGTTGCAAAAATGAGACCAAAAAGAGGGGAAATGAACTTACCCTTGTAGACCAACCCTTTTGCTGCCTCTTGGACCAAAAATGTTGCCTCCTAGCCTCTGAAAAACTCCCCAAGCTGCTGGAAATGGAGTAGTGGTGGTGGTGCTAGGTGCTGATGAAGAAAGGGTGTAGAACTTGGAAGATTTTGAGGGTTTGGGAGAGAGGAAGAGGGAGATGTGTATGCAAAGCTCTTAGGGATTTTTTGTAACCCTAAAACCAGGTTATGGCTGCTGGTTATGCAGACAAATGAGAGGGAGAAAGAGGGGGAAAAAAGGGAGGGAAATTGCATCAAGTTTCCCTCCAAAAATTTGCATCAAAATTCCTTCTGTGGAAAAAGTTATGCCCGTTTCCGTGAAGCCGCGCAGATTCGGTCCCAACCGGAGTGATACCCTACTTCAATCAACGATATCTCCCCTATCCGGAATTGGATTTAGGAGATTTTTGAGTGCAAAATGAAGCCCCAGGAATAAGCTTTCCAATGGTGGTGGCCTCATAGCTTGATTCCAAGTATCCAAATGAATAGGCCCGATTTGGCGAGGGCTGCTCGACTCTCTCTTAACGGTTCATGCCCATTTTCTCCCCCGACTGGATTTCTTCCCTCTTCTCTTCTTTTCTTCAACTTCAAACCCCTAAGTAAGGTGTTTTGAAAGATTTTTCAAAGATTTCATCTCTCTTTCGTTCATTTCCACTTTGTCCTTGCTCGGTTTACCGAAAAACGCGACGTTTGACAAAAGGCGAGCCTCGGAACATCGCAGAAACTTTATTTCAAAAATGTTTTGAAAGAGAGGGTTTTAAGGTCTAAAAACCATTCAAAATAGCTTTGGTCCAAAATGGGGCGTGAAGTTGGGATTTGTTCCTCTCTCTTTGCCGAAGAAATTGCACCTTTCCCCTGCACAACTTTCTCCACCATGTAAACCATCAGTCACGTCGAAGTCTTATGGACGGTCAAAAATGGGGTGTCTACACACATGCATTTTGATTTTTGTTTTGAATTTTTGTCCAGAGAGAGGCCAGCTTGATAGAATTGATTTTTATTTTTGGAATTAATTTTTGATTCTCTGTTTTTTGATCAATTTCAAAGAGTGTTGACAGTGTGTTGATCGCGTAGGTTTTTGACTGGAGTTGAATCAGGTTTGTTTTCGATTTAGATTCCACATGGATTTTGATTTTTGTTTAGAGAGAGGCCAGTTTGATAGAGTTGATTTTTATTTTTGGAATTAATTTTTCATTCTTTGGTTTTTGATCAATTTCAAAGAGTGTTAACAGTGTAGTTGATTTTGATGTTTAGAGTTCATTTTTCGTGCTCTGTTTTTTATCAACATGCTGATCAATAATAAGTTTTGTTCTATGTTTTTTCAAACCAGAGAAATTTCATTTTCTGCACTTTTGTTGGTATAGTCCAGAGAAAATTGCAAGTTTGTTATTATAATCCAACGAAAATCATAGAGAAAATTATAAGTGCATATGGACATATTATTAGAAGTTTCTAATGCAGATAGAATCTGAGAAAGTGAATGTAAGTTCATAAATTTCTCTAGACTTTTATTTGTAGTTCAGAGAAAATTATAAGTTTTTTACTCACTTTCAGTTTGTAGTTCAAAGAAAATTATATGTTTGTAGAAGATGAATAGAAGTTTTTGTTTCTCTAAGTAAAAGTTATTTTTTGTGTTTTTTCTTTTAGTTTAGATGGACAATGCAGTGTTTTTTGTTATCTTGAAGGTGTATATAAGTTTGTAAATTTTTCTGGATTTTTCTATGAGTGCAATATTCCAGAATGACGGATAGAAAATTGTTAGTTGTAGTAAGGTGAAAATCACAGAGAAGCCTATAATTTCATAATAGATATTTTCTGTGATTTTTTTCTATGATTGTGTTTAATAGTTAGCAGTAAATTTCTCTGTGATTCTCTCTGGATTCATTAAGTTTCTGTGATTTTGGTTTTTGTCATATTGAAGGTGAATATAAGTTTGTAGATGTCTTTGGACTTTTATTTTAAGTCCAAATAAAATTATAATTTTTAGAAATTTCTCTGGACTTTTTTGTTGTTCTTGTGAAGTGTTTTTATGTTAAACAAATTATTTTTCTTGTTTTTTCTTTCAGTTTCAATAGTGACTGCAGTGTTGTTACTGTGCAAATATGGGAATGATACTATTGTCATTAATGTTTCATGCAAATTGAATTTTGAGGAATTGGTTGGCATTTTGTGTAAAACATGAGAGAATTTGAAACCTGAGACTATGTGTATTTAATATTCTATTGTGGGCCATCCGAATTGTATGGTTCGAAATAATATTGATTTTCTGAATATGTTAAGGGCTGTTTGTGCACGCGATGTTGATATGGTTGATGTTTTCAGTTACTAGATGTAGTACTTCTGATGAAGAGGATGAAGTGGGGTCTAATTGGGTAGATGTTGTTGATGGTAAGTGTGATAGGGTGGTGGATATTGAAAGGAATTCACTCTCTAAGTTTTGTTCTCACCAAGAAAAGGTGTTATTGTCAGTTGGTTGGCGAAATAATATTACGAGTGTTGGACAAAAGTTTGAGGGTGGTGTGGTTGAGTTCCGTACTTTTTTATGCAAGTATGCTATTGAGGTTGGTTTTCGGTTTATGTATGTTAAAAATGACAAGCTGAGGGTTATGGCAGAATGTGCATATAAGGAATCAAGGGGATGTATGTGGCGTGTACATGCTTCAGTTGAAAAAACAAATGGGTTCTTCTACATAAGGACTTTGAACAATGAACATACATGTGGTGTAGCGATTCGTACAAGTAAACATGCTAGGATAACTTCCAGCTTAGTTTCTGGGCTGATACTTGAAGAAGTAAGTGCAAAACCTTTAACTCGTCCAGTGGATGTTGTCAAAGAAATGAAAGACAAGTATGGGGTCTCAATCAGTTATAACTGTGGTTGGTTGGGTGTTGAAAAAGCAAAATGTAGTACATATGGGGATTCTTGTTTGTCATTTGATCAATTACGGTGGTATTTTGATGAGGCATTGAAGAACAATCCAGGTAGTCGTTTTGAGTTAGATTTTGAAGATAACAAGCGTTTCAAAAGAGTATTTGTGGCTTTTCATGCATGCATTACTGGTTTCAAATATTGTCGGTCATTGTTTTTTCTTGATGGAACATTTTTGAAAGGACGATACAAAGGAGTTATGCTTGCTGCAACGAGGAAAGATGGGAATGAAGGTAATTGTAAATATATATAATTTTATCTAAATATGTAAATTTTCTATACATGTAGGAATTGAGTGAATGTGATTTTTCTCTGACACTTTGAATTTTCTCTGGTTTTGGCCACTATGTGGATTTTCTATGGTTGTGGCCATTGTGAGAATTTTCACTAGATGTTGTCATTGTGTGAATTATATCTGTAGGTGGTTACTAAGTGAATTTTCTCTGGATATTATGATTGTGTGAATTTTCTCTGTAGTTGGTCACTAAGTCAATTTTCTCTGGATGTTGTCAATGTGTGAATTTTCTATGGAGTTGGGCACTAAGTGAATTTTCTCTGGATGTTGGTAGTGTCAAATTTCTCTGGTTGTTTATTGTTCTAATTTTCTCTGCATGTGTATATCTAATATGCTTGTTCCTATTTGTTTTGTAGGTTTTTTCCCTGTAGCTTTTGCTGTTGTTGATGCTGAGAATAAAGACAATTGGTGTTGGTTTCTTGAACATTTATGTGGAGTATTGGGATCAGAAACGGTGACAAGTTTCATATCAGATCGACATTGTGGTATTGTGGAGGGAATTGCTAGGTTTTTCCCTAACTGCTTTCATGGATTTTGTCTTGAACATCTAAAGAGAAATTTGAGGGATAAGTTGTCATGTGGAAACACAAATTTGGTTAGGGAGACGATTGTGTCCAAGTTTTCAGAATGTGCATATGCTCCAACAAAGGCATCATTTCATTTCAAGTTAAATGAATTAAAAAGTGAGGGATGAGACATTGTGAGTGTTTTCTTGAGAAGTTTACCATATGAAAATTGGAGTGATGTATATTTTGCAGGGAAACGTTATGGTGAGATGTATTCAAATATTGCTGAGTCATTCAATTCATGGATACAAGAAGCTCGGCACTTGCCAATAACAAATTTGGTGGACATTATACGGTTGTAAATCATGAATATGAGGTCTGATAGGAGGCTGCTCTCTAGTAAATGGAATGAAGTTCTGTGTCCTCGTATGGATAGTGTATTGGAGAAGTCTTTTTTGGATGGGAGGACATGGAATGTGAGTTTATTATTTGATAATGTCTTTGAAGTGCACTGTTTTCCTTCGGTTATGGTTGATCTTGGGTTGAGAACTTTTTCATGTCGAAAATGGGAAATAAATAGGTATCCATGTCAACATGCTATTGTTGCAATTTTTAGGAGTGGAAAGAATTTGAATTCATTTGTTGAACCATTTTTTCATGCTGATATGTATCATCAAGCATACTCGTTTTCGATTGGCCCAGTTCCAACTGTTGAAAAACCTCTATGTAGCATTGAAGATGCTATGATTTTACCTCCATTGAGCAAGAGACCAGCTGGGAGGCCGAAGAAGAACAGAATTGCTTCTATTGGAGAGTTTAAAAGGATGATTAAGTGTAGTCGTTGTGAGAGTATTGGTCACCATAATAAGAGGACCTGCAAGGAACCGTTGTTAAATAGTTGAGGATTATACATTTTATTGATTGAATAATACATTTGATGATTACTTTCTGTATTTTGTTTTGTGAAATGTATTTTTTAGACAGTGTATATAATAATATCAATCAAATTCATCCAGAGAAATTTTCCAATATCAGTTAAAGTGTGCATTGTGTTTGTGTTTGTGTTTGTTGATATATACTATAGGCAGTGGGTTTGTAACACCTGTCAAATTAATCCAGAGAAATTTTCCTATGGCAGAGAAAATTCTGTGTATTGTGTTTTGAAGCTTCAAATTCATCCACATAAATTTGACAATGGCAGAGAAAAGTATTGTGTGGATTGTGTTTTTTGAATTTGATAATTGTTTTGTATTGTGTGGATTGCATGATCATATAGGCACCTTCTTTGGCACAATGTGAGTTAAATTTCTCTGTAAATTTTTGCTAACTTCATATCAATCATTTCAAGAAATGTGCACACCAGACAGAGCATACACAAAATTATTGCACTGAGTACAACCAAGAAACAAAATTAAGCTCTTTTGAAATTTCTCTGAGTTGAGAATTTCTCTGTACCAGGGAAGAATTTCTCTAGACTCACTTCAACTCAGAAATTTGTCAAAGCCAGAGAAATTTTCCTCACCAAGCCAAAGAAATTCCTCCTTTCCAAATTAGTCAACCCAAAGAAATTCACAACTCAGAAATTTCATTTTCTGTCACCATTTGAATCCGTCAATTTCATCCGAAGAAATTTTCCACTATCAGAGAAAACTATCTGGGCATTGTGTTTTGAAATTTGAAATCCATCCAGTGAAATTTTGCAGAGGCAAATAAAATTACTCTGCGCTTTGTTTTTTGTTGAGTTTGATGATTGTTTTGTATCAACACAAAGCATTACAGATTAAATGATCATATAGACATCCCCTTGGGACGATACAAGTTAAATTTCTCTGTGAATTTCTGCTAATATCATACCAAAGAAATTTCCGCAGACAATTTTCTTTGTTTGGATTGTGTTAACAATGACAATAAAAAATATATATATTTAACCATCGATAAGTATGAAATTTATATTAGTTGAAATAAATAAAAAAATGAAATTTACATTAGTCAAGAAATGATATATACATATATGTCAAGAATCATCAATCCTTCAATGTATCAACAAAAAACTGAATGGTTAATACTGTATGAATATATACATATATTTGAGAAAATTTTCTGTGTGGATATGTATATTGTCTTCCTTTCACTAGTTTCACTATTACATTTTTGGTTCTTCTTCTGGAGGTATTTCAATTGGTTCAGTCCATGACCGGCCAACTTTGGTCACAAATCTCTCTATGAGTTCTACTCTCATCAACCTTATCTCTTGTATGGACAATTTGGAGCTGATAGGTTCATGCTTGCTATATTGTTTCATTATATAACAGACAAAGAGGCCACAATCCAGACTGCATACAAATTATAGGTATGGTTAGTTTTAAGAAACATGCAAATCATATTATCTTATTTATAGATTTATGAAACTTACGAATCACTTTCTTGTTGTGGAGCGTTGTTGACATACTCAAAGTCGTAACTTGTGTTTTGTGAGTTTATCAATTTGAAAGAGGGTTGTGATTGAGCCTCTCTTTCAAGGCAAGCTTTCAAAAAATTCTCCACATAATCTTGCTGCAAAAAAATAATTTTTTGATAACAGAGAAATTTACAGACAAATCAATAGGATTCTATGAAAATTATCATCACATAAAGATTATGATAGATCAGAGAAATTTGCACTCGTTACCAATTGTTTTGCATCTTTGACATATTTGTCTTCTGCATCATCCCTTCTTGGCCTCAGTGAGTTGTAGAACCTCCATAAATTGTCTTGTTTGTCCAGCACAAGCAAGGTCCAGTGATTTCCATGTGTGGACTTCTCATTACCTCCAGTATTTATTGGGAAATTGAGGAACCTGTAGTTCCTCCATGATGTTTCAATATGCTTGTCAAATAAGGGCACTCGAAAAGCTTGATTTTCTGTCATCTTGATGAAATTTTGTGGTCAGAGAAAATCAAAAAATGGTTATGTTATGAGAAAATTGAAATGACAGGAATTTAAGAAATATACACAGAGAAATTTTAAATGCACACAACTAGCCAGGGAAAATTAGACTAGTGACACAACTGGCTTCAAGAAGTATCTTAAGAAGAGAAAGTAGTTAGTAAATTCCAGAGAAAATCAAATAAAATAGTAGTAACATACTAAGCCCATGGATGTGAAAAAAAATGAAGTTGTTTGTTTTCTTTCTCTCATTTGGTCAGCCAAAAGGATCTCTCCATAGCCATTAATGACCTGAAAAATATGATTTATAATTGTAATATTGGTTTATAAAGGATGATGGAACATTGCAGAGAAATTTTGATGAAAGACTTACATTGTTGGCAATTTCTTTTTGCTTTATTAGGTTTTCAATGTCTTCGAAGGTAATGAGATTCAACTCACTTGACAAAATTAAAGCCCTACAAGATGACAAAGAAGGGATTAAATTGTTGCTAATGCAATATAAGTTTGTAATTTGTTGTTTGTTATCTTCTATTTTGTTTGTTGTACTTACTCAATACCAGACACATTTGATATGTGCTACAAGATGTCTTTTACATGATCTTTTATCAATCTTGAAATCAGTAGAGTTTGTGGAAAGACCCAAGATTTTCTTATGTTTGTAGGTGGAGGCAAGACGTACGCATCAGCATTAAGTACTTCTTTGTCCTTCGTGGTTTGCTCAGTTTGCTTCGCAGCTTGTTTTGAAGCTCTAGTCACTTTCGCAATTTTGGGATGCTGAAATTCTGGATCGTGCTGCTTTTCCTTCCTTTCTTTTGCCTTTAAATTTTTTATCATTGATGTCGGATCTTTTTTGACTGTAGACAGTGAAAATATCAGTAAAAGTGAAATTTCTCTAAAGTAACAGATGATATTTCAATATGTAAATTTATTTGATTCAATATTTTCCACTTACCATAGACTTTTGTCTTTTGTTTCGGTTGTTCTTTGTGTGTCATTTGTTCTTGTTAGGTTGTGGGAAGTTTTTCCACTTGCATTCCAACTATATACAGTGAAAATCAAAAAAGCCCCAAAAATTGAATAAGAAAATAGACAGAGAAAATGAAATATAAGTAATGTGTTCAGAGAAATATAACTTCCAAAGAAAATTATCAATGACATAGAAAATTATAATAAATAGAAATTTCTCTAAGTTATGTTGACACAAGGACATAACTTTTTGTGGCTCAAAATTTTCACTGACCTTGTGGTTGAAGTTGTGTTGGTGTTCGGTATGGTTGTGTTGCTAGTTGGACAGACAGTTCTTGAACTTGTTCATGCAATTTAGCATTTTTAGTTTCAAGCTTCGAAATTGAATTCCTCAACTCTTGGATTGTTTTTGTATCGTCTTCTTTTTCAACCTCCAACATCCTTAGTTTCATTTGGATTGTGCTGTGTCTTTCTTGAAGTTCTGAGTTAAGTGATGTGAAGGTTCTTATTACAATATCCTTTTCAGCAAGTAATTCAATCCAATTTCTCTCTTCTTCTTTTTTCGATTGAGAAAGTGCCTTTAGTCTTTGTCGTAGATCAGCAATTTGGGCATCCTTTGATTCCTTACATTCTTCAGGCTGATACATTGTTGAGCTGCAAATGCTATCACGTTGTTGGTCCATCGGCTCATTACGTTCTTCTTCGTCAATTTCCTCCTTGTTTTCTTCTTGCTGTTCATCTTCTTCTTCGTCTTCTTCTTCACTGTCTTCTTCTTTCTGTTCATTTTGTTCTTTGTCTTCTGCTTCTATTTCTTCACTTTCTTCTCTGGCTTCTCCTTCTCCACTGCTTGCTTGATCTTCTTGTCCATTGCTGGCTTCGTATTCTTCTATGTTGCCTCCTGCTTCTTCATTGAATTTGACAATTGCTTGATGTTCAGATGAATCTTGTAATGTCTCATCGAATTTGACAATTGCCTTTTTTGATTCTTTCTTCGTCTTTTTACCAAGGCAGAACTCCTCTGATGGGTTTTTGACTAGCTCCTTGTTATCTATCTATATTTCATTAAAGAATTGTTACAAAATTCACTGAGAGAAAAAATTCAAATAGGGAAAATCAAATTCATCTAAATGATACTAATAGGAAACAAACTTTAGAGAAAATTGTATGGGGCTAGAGAAAATTACAGACAAGGAGTTAATTTTATGAGGCAGAGAAAATTATGAAACAAGCAACATAATTTAGATATCAGAGAAAATCAATCAAGGCATATAAGTTAATGTTTGACTATAATTGTGTCAGAGAAATTTGGATTCCAGAGAAAATTCATTAGAAGGTTATAAATAAACAGTGTTTATCAAAGATGCAAGGCACATAAGTTATAGGCCAGAGAAAATTACAGACAAGGAGAAACAATTTTATGGGCCATAGAAAATTATGAAACAACCAGCATAATTCAGATATTAGAGAAAATCAATCAGGGCATATAAGTTAATGTGTTACAATTGTGGTCAGAGAAATTTGGATTGCATAGAAATTTGGATTGCAGAGAAAATTGATTACAATGGCAGAAATAAACCAGTTGGTACCAAAGAAGAAAACATAAATTGATAGTTCAGAGAAAATTGATCTTAATCAATCAATGCACAAGGAGGGAAACAAAGCAGTGGTCAAAGAAAATTTGGAATTTCACTGAGATTTCAGTAGCGATAGGAATCTAACCTGTTGAGGTGCAAGAGAGTGGACTGGTGTCTTCTGTAGCTATTTTGTCAAGGTTTGCAGGTTCCACTTGGCACATCTTGGGAAGTCAGTTGTGTTACTGTCTTCCGAGTCAATGATAGTTGCATGTTCACATAGGCAATACTGTGATGAAAATTAAAATAAATAAAATTTTCTAAACGCACAAATTTGTAAGTATGATAATTGCAAATTTGAATGTATATTATATTTACTAGCAATGCAATGACACACCCTGTAACTTTTTCTGGAGTTTTGTGCAATGCCATGATAGAATCTATCAATGTTGATATGATTGCTTCTGGCCAATCATACTGTTTCATTGATTGAAGAGGTTCCACATACTTTATAAAAACCCACCCTATTGAATTCCCACTTGTTGCAAAAAATAGGGTGAGACACAAGTACAATGTAACAATGATTGCTACATCTTTGAAGTCAATTGGTTGCTTGCCTTTCATTGCTTTAACCAAGGCATTTTTAAGAACAAGACCAGTAAGCCTTGTGTCGTTTTGGAATCTTCTCCTTAGGAATGCAGATTTTGGCTTTTTAGAGTATCTTAATGACATGGCTCCTTTACCTCCTTCCAAACCAAAAATCAAGGTCATGTCATTTGTTGTAAAGGTCAGGTTCTTCTTACCAACTGTGAATGCTTTTGTTTTTGCATTGTAACATTGGATTATGACAACTACATCATCATCGGATTTCCTAGATTTCTTTGGATCCATCCTTCTAGTGGTTAGAGCTTGGATCAAATACCAGAATGGGGTCTTTTGAAGCTCTACAAGTTGTTTTGAATTGAATTTAAGTGTTTGAAAAATGAGACAACAGATGAGAGGTTGGATCGGAATTGAATGCTGTAGTGAGCTCTCTTTCTGTGGAGTTTAACAAGTTTTTTCCCCCTTGAGCTTGAGTCTTTTGCAGTTGGGGTACTCATCTGGATGCTAGTTGCTTCATCACCTTGGACTTATGTGTTTTGGCGAGGAGTTTGTGGTGTTTTGTTGCTGGTTTTTTATCTTAGATCATAAGAAGACTGAGAGAGTTGTTCTTTCTTGCTTGGTGTTTCCAGTGTTTTGCTGCTAGTTTTTGATCTTAGCCCATAAGAAGACTGAGAGAGTTTCTGTTTTTTGCTTGGTGTTTCCGGTGTTTCGCTACTTTTACGTTTTGTCATTTCTAGACAATGATTAAAACATAAAGATGTCAATATTAAATCCCAGATAAAATTAAACATGCTAGAGAAAATAGGACATGTCAGAGAAAATTATAGATAAGGGAGAAAATTATAGATAAGAGAAAATTGGAGATGTCAAAGAAAATTACAGATAAGGGAAAATTACAGAAAATTGGACATGCTAGAGAAAATTGGATATTAAAAATTAAATGTCAGAGAAAATCAACAAAGCATCATAAACATGGGAGAGAAATTTTCAATAATTATTAAAATTACATATAGAATTAAACATACCAGAGAAAATGAATAACAGAAAAAAGTAAACATGGCAAGCCAAAGAAAATTTCCATTCCACAATTAGCAAGATAAAATAAACAAAGCAATGTAAACATGCCACTGAAAATTACACCATATTGAAACCAACAATTGAACAAAATAAATATACCAGAGAAAAATACACATTTCGGAGAAAATTACATATTCTTGAGGAAATTTCCATTCTAGAGAAAATTTCAATTCATAATATTAAAATGCCAGAGAAATTTACATACACAACTAGAGAAAATTAACCATGATAGAGATACACAAGGGAGGAAAGTGGTGTGATGTGGTCAGAGAAAATTATAAATACCAGAGAAACTTAGACAAGCAAGAGAGTAATAGACATTCCAGAGAAAAATACATATTCTACAGAAATTTACAAAGCAGAGAATTTCATAGACAAAATCACATAAACATGTTCAAGAATAAGATCAAAATACAGAGAAATAACTTTTTCTCAAATTACACATGTCAGAGAAAATTCAAAGAAGAAACATTCATTCCAGTGCATAATATTAAAATTCCAAAGAAAATTAAACATGACAGAGACACACAAGAGAGGAAAGTGATGTGATGTGGTCAGAGAAAATTATAAATACCAAAAAAACTTAGATAGAGGCAAGAGAGTAATAGACATTCCAGAGAAAGATAGACATTCTAATTAAAAATACATATTACAGAGAAATTTACAGAGTAGGGAAATTTATAGACAAAATTACAGAAACATGTTCAAGAATAAGATAAAAACACAGAAAATTGCTTTTTTCAAAATAAACATGCCAGAGAAAATTGAAAGAAGAAACATACATCAAGAAAAAAATCAGAGAAATTCAAATGCCAGAGAAATTTACAGACAAAATCACACAAACATGTTCAAAAATAAGTTCAAAACACACAAAAATAACTTTTTCCAAATTCAGGTAGCTTTTTATTACAAAATTGAAACCCTAATTTATGGAAGGTTAATATAAAATGCTATTAAATGTGTTTCCAGAAAAAATCTAGTTGTATTATAGAAAAACTTACCAGAGTTAGGATGAAACTTGAATGACGAGCTGATTTGGCCTGAGATGAAGATGCGACGTGACGAAGATGGACTGAGATGACGATGAGCAGTGAAAACGAAACTCTAACGAAGGTCAGAGAAATTTGTGAGGAAGGAATGGGAATGATTTTTGCAGAAGATAACGAAGCTCTAATATCGATAGTGCAGATGATGTTGAAACTCTAATTCTGCTGTTCTCCTCTTCGTGAAGATGCTGGATGCTTGGAATGGAACTCAGACGTCGGAATGAGTTTTGTTTCTGTGTTGATTTTGGCAAGGGTATTTTGGTCCACAAAATAATTAAAAACGCGCGCTAAGTTGTTCAGGGACCTGATGCATCACTATTTTTTTTTTGGGTGTCCTTTATTCTCTAAATTATTATTATTAGGGACCTTAAAAAAAATTCCCCTTCATTTTAGTGATTTAAACCATTCATTTAATACAACTAACTAAAGAAATTATGAATACAAAAAATAAAATTGATCCAACATCGATTGTCATACTATTAGATCATTTTTATCTATACGACCTACATATTTTTAGGAATAGACTGTTCATGTATTATAATATATATATGATTTGATCATGCGATTAGTTATATCTGATTAACCCAATTTTTAAATGCATGTTCTTTTCAACTTGTCATATGAAATAAACAGTTTAAATCATTGAAATGAGTCTAAGTCAAATAATAGATCAACTTTACTGTGAAATTGAGATTTTTAACTTTAACAAATCCAAACTCTTGAATGACTTCATATTTAAATTTTTCTATCAAATCTTATACTAAATGACATGGTGAATCAGATAGAGTTCGTCATCATCAAAAAGTTGCAGACGAAACCGGGTGTTCGCAAAGTGAAATGGCCAGCCACTTGACAGTACCATTTTGTTACATGTGCCTTCTACAACTCATCACAAAATGTTGGACGAATGGGAAGAAAAACAAAACTACATTTCATTGTTATCTACAATTTTAAGAAATGTACAATTTCACTTTATCTACAGTTCACAGAATTGTTTGCATAATCAAGCACAACTTTCTCACATGTAAATCCCACCAAATGTATGAGTCCCACCCGTATAAAAAATGTACAATTCTGTTATCTACTATGCACTTATAAAAAAAATAAAAAAATAAAAATAAAAACAGTGATTTTAGAGAATGTTAAATCCACAAGAAATTTTTGTTGGGTGGTTGGATCCACCTCTCCCTATCAAATATGCAATCCCCACCCTTTAGATTTAGCAATTTTTTTTTGAGAATTCCCCATAATCTTCTCCATTGAACAAATGATCAAATCAGAACTAATACCCATTAAAAATATAAGCAATGTAATTGGAAAGTAATGGTAGCAAAGTTTACTGAGAGAATATTTTTTAGAAAACTTGTTTTTCATTCTTTGTTCAGCATTTATTCTCAAAAGGCTAACAAAAGATTAAGACTACGAAAAAAATATGGCCAGAGTTGGCGAACAAAATTGCGTGATCAGAAATTCTAGATCTCATATATGTCTTCTGGCAATACAATAAGTAAAAAGAATGGCCAAAAGCTAACATGTTCAAATCACATACTACTTAAGGTTGTTTAACAGAACAATTAGCAGAGGAAGCAGAATCATAAACTATCTCTTGGAAAATTCTTGGCTGGGCTTGGCGGCAGCAACAACAGCATTCATGAGGATCCCACGAAACCCACCCTTCTCCAACTCATGAATACTGGCAATGGTGGTCCCATCAGGTGATGCAACATCATCTTTAAGCGGGCCCAGATGCTTTCCTCCCTTGCTAACCATAGATGCCGCTCCCAATACTTACAAACAAATAATTTTTAATTGTTCCAGCACCTTGTGCATATTGTGATTATTACCACAATGGGCTTTAAAAGAAGGCTACTAGTCAATTTTTTTGTGAGCATGAATTCAGATACTTGAGTCATTTAAAATTTGAAACATCAAAAACAATAAGAAGAAAAAATAAAAATAAATGGAAATGTAGAGCGTATGTTGCAATGAAACTGCAGCCAGCAAGATCTCTCTTTCAATTTGCATCAAATGATAAGCGAGGTTGCCTTCTGCGTTTTGGCTTAAGAAACACTGTCCCAGCCATGTCCCAAATGTTTCCAGCCCAAAAAATTAATAAAAAATTTGGGCACATCTTTGTGGCATGTTCAACATATCTCCAGCCACGTCCGAGGTGTGTCCATGTCCAATATGTAGTGGACCATTTTGACGTGTCATGTCCATGCTTCATAGCCTATACAAGAAACAAGAGAATTTCCAACCACTGTTATACGAAGGGTCAGACTTGAGTCCTTATTTATTTGCCTTAGTCATGGATGAAACGGCAACTGGAATTCACAATATACTAGAAACCTGGAGAGAAGCACCGGACTCAAAAGGGTTTAAAGTACAACTAAAACTAAATAATGTAACTTCAGTGACAATAGAATTAGAAATAACTGGATGTAAAGATTCAAAACTGGAACTCTAGGAGATACCAAAGAGTGAACAATTTCATTACTTAGGTTCAATAATTAAAAATGATGGAAAGGTTAGAGATAATGTGACTGATAGAATCAAAGCAAGTTAGCACAAGGGAAGGAGTGCTTTTCGCAATTTTGCCTTCATAATATTGAATTCTAAGGAAGAATTCGATCTTACAAGAGGAAAGTGAGATAGGGAGAATGCCTTCGATCTTTTTGAAATTGTTTAAAGAAACCCAATGATAAAGACTTGTCATTAGTGTCCTTGTGGCATGGCCTTGAGTCGAGGAATAGCTCTCCAAAATTGGGAGCAAAGTTACGGACCTCTTGCCCTCTGTTGAATATAAAAACTAGAATATTATGTTAAATATAGGAATTAGAATATTTTTATTTTGATTGTAGGAATCTCTTCTTGTTTATATTGTTTTCTAAAATTGTATCATGAATATTATATATATATATATATATTGGCTTCTACCTCATTCAAGGTAAGCCAATTCAATTCTTTTCATTCTATTTGGTATCAGAGCCAAAGCAAAGAAACCCTAACCTTCTACTTACCTTCTTCCTCTATTGTTTTTCCGCTATTGGCACTGCCAGCATCATCAGCAGCCCCATTTCCTCCTCATAAGCCTTCGACAGCCCTATCCACCTCCTCTTTTTCACTTGACAGCCCCCCTTCTTTTCTAGACCATCCGACACCTGTAGACGTCCCCGAACGCATCCCGAGGAAAGGGAGTGCGAGTCCCCCCCCGTTCTGGTTCGATATTTGGTCACTACAGTTCGAAGGACTCAAATGTCACGGTTCTCAATCTTGAACCGAAGAGTCCAAATCCGGCAAATCGTTTTGAAAACAGATTTTTTTGAAAGAAGTGCCAAACATGGACTGCTTCGCCAGATACAGAGTCGCCACCTAAATATTTTAAAATGAGAAATTTAGGAAACCCTGACTCGGTGCCAAAGGCCACGTGTCCGTCATCACCAAAGTTGCCTCGGCTCGGGAACTTGGGTACGATTGGGGAAGGTCACTTCGTGAGCACCCCCGCTCGCCCGGTCAAAGACCGGCCTCTACTAACCATGATATCTGATTTTGAAAACATTGTGAGTTCTTATTCCGGTTATTAGCCTAGGTTACTATGTGATGCGCACAGCATACAAATATAAACTGAATCGCCTGAATTGGAACAAGACACTTCGTGTCTGTTTGTTTGAAAATGGTTTGATGGTGCTACCCGCAGGTAGGCTAAGACGTGGATTTGCCACCCTCGGGTGGGCTTAAGAAAATATGATTTTGCCACTATCTAGTGGGCTTAAAACAAGCATTTGATGAATTGTTCCAATTCAAGTAACTCAACCTCCACCCACAGGCATTCAAGGCAGTTATATCACATAAGCATTTAGCCTCATGGTAAGCATGCTATCATGGCAGTCACTCATACGCATGCAAGGATGCTAAAGCATAAAACTCACCGAGTACTCCAAGTCAAAACAGAAACTCATTAGAAATCATGCATGATCCTAAATATACAGAATTGCCTAATGCAACACATGCAAAGATGCAACTATAGCAGGCTCGGGTATTCTAAACATGGCATATGGAATGCTACAACTAACACGTATTCAATTTGAAATACAAATGCAGTTTGTATGATGCGCCGAGCCCGGTGCGTGCAAAACAGATGAATGATGCAAAAATGCTGTCATACTGTATGCTAATTGAAATATGCCCTATATCTAACCATCGTAAGCAGATAAATAAAAGGGAAGAAAGACGTGGGATTGGAAGACATACATCACACTCACCCACACTTATTACAATTATGCCCTCGCGCAGAGGGTCCGAATAAATAATACAGTCCCAAAATGAAAGAATAATACAGTCCGAATAATACAGTTCGAATAATACAGAAAAATCCTAATTAATTAACAAATTAACTAAGAAAAATTGGCATACAAGCCAGGGGGCTGCCTTGACTCCGCTCCGGATAATGATATGATGCATGTTTGGGCTGCTTTGCGCGGAGATCCACTGGGATGCCCCAATCCGCCTCTATTTGCGATGTTTCTCGAAATGCGTGCCAAATCCTGAAAAGTTACCGATTCTTCATTTTGCTGCAACAGAGAGCAAGAAAGGGACATAGCAATGTATTTCACAAATATATGCATGCCTCGATCCTCGTGCCACCAATCACGCATATCGATGCATGATGGCCGAGGAGCCGAATTGCACAGCTCAATATAGAATGAATGCGTATGAATGCTACAACAAAACCTAACTCCATCATGGGTGATCCGGAGTGTCGGTGACTTAGGAATTGAGACCCGTTCCGTCGCTCGGAGTACGAAACGTGCCTCATTTTCCATGCCCGGGCTAACTCCTATCCCAAACACGATGCAATATGCATGATATGCATGAAATGCAGCTAATATGCAATCCTAACATACACAATGTCATAGAATGGCATACACGCTATACGAGGTAATATACAACCGGGCATGCACAATGCTATGGATGAAATGGCATACGCAATGCAACAATGGACTTACACCAACATGAGGGAGCCTCAGCCACACTCACACAGGAAGCCATCAGATGAAAACAAGATACCTCGAAGTGCGTGCCCAAACCGAGAAAATGGCATACGCAATGTGACGAGGCTACAATGGCATATACAATGCAATATGGACTTATACTAACATAAGCGGACCTCGGCCACACCCACATAAGAGGCCAATGGATGAAAATGGAGTGCCTCGAAATGCGTGCACACGGGCACGCAAACCGAGGAGATGGCATACGCAATGTAATGGCATGGAAATATGATATGCAAACACGCAAATGAATTTCAGCACTGAAATGTGGGGCAAAACAATCCCGAAACATGGCCAAAGTGTACCCGATGCATGGAATGATCCCGAAACATGAATTTTGGCACCCGAAATGGCCTATAGCTACACCAAACATGCATAATTGATACATGACATGAAAAGGAAGAAGAAAGGCAGCCCCAAAAATAGCATTTTTCCAGTACAAAACATGGCCAAACAGAAATCATAAATAGGGCTAACATGGCATACAAAAATGGCTCCACAAGGGAGGCTATGAAGCAAGTGGTATATGCAAAGCCCAAATGGAAAACTACCCTTCTACAACACTGATGAGGGACTAAAAATATGAACATTTACAGTAGATTACATCCCCCAAATCAGTATGAAAACATGCTAAAAAATGCCATGCAAGAAATAGGCCACAAGAGGGTATAACATGAAGTAGGCCAAAAATTCATCAAAAAGGAAAATACCCTTAATGAAATATGTCCAGGTGGTCAAAATATGACCCCTTCCAGTTCTGATGATGGCCCAAAAAAGAAGCTAGATAAGCCTAAAAAAGCATGCAAAAATGGGGGCCAAAGAGGGGTATAATGGTAGGTACAACATGGAGGCCCCCAACAGGGTTCATCCCTTCTACAATGTTGTAGAGGGACACAAAATAAGCTTACTCACAGTTCATGACATGCTCCAAAACAATTTACATATAGGCCAAACAAATCATGCAAATTTACAGTAAATAGGAGAGATTATGAGGTAAGTGCAAGATAGGGGACCCAAACAAGGTTGAGCCCTTCTTAAATGTTGAAGAGGGGCTCAAAATAGGCCCACTTACAGTTTAAATTATGCTCGAAAACATATCACTCATAGGCTAGAAATTTCATGCAAAAATGTGACATATAAGATGATATTGAAGCAAGTACAAGATGGTGATCTCAAATAGGGTTAAACCCTTCAACAATCATGTAAAATGGTTCAAAATAATGACTCTTTCAGTTAGGGTCGAATCTCAAAACAACAAGCAAATAGGCTAGAAGAATGGTGCAAAAATGAGCTACAAAATGGGGAAATGGCAACTTACCCTTGTAGACAAGTCTTGGCTGCCTTTTGCTTGAAGAATGGATGCCTCCTAGCTGCTGGAAAGCTCTCCTAGCTGCTGGAAATAGAGTAGTGGTGGTGGTGCTTGATGATGATGAAGAAATGGAACCAAAACTTGAGAATTTGAGAGAGATGGAGAGAGATATGAATGTGAGGCCTCTTAGGGAAATTTTTGTAACCCCAAAACAAGAGTTGGGCAGCTGGTTATATAGGCCAAAGAGAGGGAGCAAGGTAGGAGGAAAATGACACCAAGTTTCCCTCCAAAAGCTTCCCCTGGGTACAGATATTTTTGGGGGAAAACAGATATACAGCTGTAATACACCCCCACTGAGGAAGCAGGTCGGCTAGGTACTTTAGTTGCAGGTGGCCAGCCGGCCACCCCCCATGGCCGGCCGGCCAGGGTCAAAAGGTCCAAGCCATAAAACTGGTCGGCCATGTAGCCCTTGAAGTTAGCTTTCCAATGCCGCAAACCTTGCATTAAAATTCCTCCTGTAGAAAAAGTTATGCCAGTTTTCGTAAAGCCGTGCAGATTCGGTCAAACCAAACTTCAACCAACCATATCTCCTCCCCCCAGATCCGGACTTAGGAGATTCTTGAGTGAAAAATGAAGCCCCAGAAGTAAGCTTTCCAATGGTGGTGGCCTCATATTTTAATTCCTCTTGTGCAAAGAGTTACGCCCGTTTCGGTGAAGCCGCGCAAACTTTTCTCCTTCCCGGATTCATGCTGAACCACTTTTGACCAAACAAAAAGTTGGTTTTCAAAACAATTGCTGGCCTCCCACCCTCCTACAAGCTTCCTAACTATGAAAATAAGGCCTCCACCAAAAATGAGCCCAAACCGATGCGAAATGAAGGTTCGGGGGCCGAAACGCGCAGTTCGGGACCCCGAAAACTGACTGTTGGGCACCGGGAGTGGTGTTCGACCACGAAGTCGGTCCCTCGGACCCCAGTGTCCCTCAAAAGGGAGCAAATAAGATGCATGCCAAAAATCAGAGCAATCGGAGATGGTTAGGCGGTCCCAAACCGAGGCACATGGCCTGACGGCTCCGAAAACCGGGAACCGGGCTCCGAAATGGGCAAAATGGCCTACGGCCACGAAAAGTAGCCCACGGCCACTGAGAGATGGTCTACGGGACCTCTCCCTCCCTTCAGGAACAAAAACAGAGAAAATCGAGCCTGGTTCGTGAAACAAAGGCAAAGTACAGAAAAGGGTTCGGAAGTCCGGAGGCAGGGCTCATGGCCGAGACTCTGAGACTTCTGAACGAGCACAATATGCAACATCACCGAGCGCTCAATCGGTGACGTCTGAGTCTTAAGGTCGGTCAAAAATGGGGTGTCTACAACACCCATCACCCATTCTTTCTCTCCCCTCGGCAGGTCTTCTCCACCCCAACCGAGGCTTTAGTAGGTGTTGACCAGGAACTTTCCTGGTGTTTGGTGCTTCGTGAACCCTTCTAGGGTGGTTCGGGCCATCTTTTTCCCTCCCTAGGGTAATATGCTGAATGTATTAAGAACTGTCTCTGTTTTTTTATTATTATTCAGTGGGCTACCAAGTTTGTTTGGTAGCAGTTATTTGGATACACCGTGAGTTCTTTTTTCCAGTGTCTTCAGTTTTATTCGGACTATGTTGCTGTGTGTTTTTCAGCCCCTATTTTTCCACCATGACTGAGCCATCTCTTGTTGTCTCTTCCGATGTACCCACCAAACCTATCCCAGTTGGTTCTGATTTTTTTTTTCTCATCATACTTCTGTTCATCGTATTATGATTGTGGTGTTGAATGGAAAAAAAAAAATTTGTTGTACGGAGCCGCTCCATTAAACTCTATTCAAGGGGAAAAGGGAAGGCCCATTCGCTTTTACCTACTACTACCTAACTAGCGGTGACCAACCCTACCCGTGCTCAGTAGGATATTGATAATTGTACTATATTGGGATGGATGTTCAACTCCATGGAGGATCGAATTTACCACATGTTCCATTATTGCGACATTGTTTCGATTCTATGGCGTGCCTTGTCACAGATGTATGTTTATGCCCATAATGATGCTTACATCTTTGAGCTCTATTAGGATATTGCTCATGCCTCCCAGTTTGCCTTAAGCCTTTTTGTGTCATAATTCTTTGGATATCTTCAAGCCCACTAGGAAGAATTGGGTTAATATGCGCCCTTGACTGAGTTACCTACAAATGTTGCTTCTCTTGTGTCTAAATGCCTTGCTCGCCAGCACACCTACCAATTTCTAATGGATTTAAACTCTAAGTTTGAATCTCTTCAAACTCATATTTTAAACATTGCCCATGCCATCTCTCTATGAGGCCTTTGACACCATTGATAGTGATGAGCGCCATAGGCGTCTGATTCAGCCGAGCCCTCCTTCTGTGTCTCCGGTTTCCTCTGATCAAATAGCTTTTGCTGTAAAGTCTGGCTCTCGAGGTTCTATGAGTCTGGCTACATGTCATCATTGTAGTGCCTCTGGTCATGTTAAGGCTCGTTGCTTCAAACTCCATCCTGAGTTGCGACCACATTCTTCTTGCCCACATGGTACTAGTCCCCATGGTACTGGCCCCCTCACACTACTATGTTAGTGGAGGCTACTCCAACGCCAGGGTCTCCTAATATCCCTAATTTATAGGAGTTACAGACTCAGATTGGTCAGTTTCAGGCTCAGCTTGGGTTCTCATGGCCCATCGTCTTCCACTGCTGCCACACTCACTACAGATACTTCTACTACATTGCATGTTCGGTCTGCTAGTCCCTCATTGGTTCTGGATTTTGGGTCTAATGATTATATGATGGGTAAGTTTTCCTTCCTTTCTTTCTTCTCCAACCCCTACTACTATTGTCCAATCTGTGTTTGGCTGACAGTTCTTCATCTTATGTTCGTCATAAGGGTGTCGTATCTTTATCCCCTACCATTACTTTATCGTCTGTTTTAGATGTTCCACATTTTGCCTATAATCTCTTATCTGTTAGTCGCCTTGCCAAACAATTTGATTGTGATGTCATCTTGTTACCCTCTTGTCTTTTATAGGACCTAAGTTTGAAGAGAATTTTTGGCAAGGGTTATGAGCGTGATGGGCTTTACTACTTTGGGGATCCACTAGAAGAGCATTCCTCTTCTTCTTTAACTAATTTTCAAGCCTCTATTTTGCCTACTTCCATGTCTTGTGTTTTTAATATTCAAACTTTAGTATTATGGCATGCTCATATGGGTCATGTTAATTTTCAATATTTATGTAAACTTTTTCCGTCATTTAATAAAGCTTGCATAGATTCTAAATTTCATTGTGTGGTTTGTGAGTTATCTAAGCATACTCGTACTAGCTACATCCCTCATATGACTCGTGCTTCTAGTGCCTTTGATCTTATACATTCTAATGTCTAGGGTCCTTCCCCTATCACTGCTTTTTCTAGTCATAAGTATTATGTAACTTTTATTGATGATCACACTAGATGCATTCATCGTAAGTTTGATGTGTTTCCCATTTTTGTTTAGTTTTTACAAATGGTTAAAACTTAGTTTCATATAGTTGTTTGGAATATCCGCTCCGATAATGGTGGGAAATATGTTTCTAATAAATTTTGTTCCCATCTTAATCAAACTAGTATTCTTCAACACTTACTTGCCCTTGAATCCCTAAACAAAATGGTGTTGCTGAACAAAAAAATCGTCATATTATGTCTGTTGTTCGGTGTCTTCTTTGGAGTATGAGTGTTCCCAAGTCTTATTGGCATATGGTTGTTCTTACTGCTATTTACCTCATTAATAGGACCTTGAGTCGTGTGTTAAATGGTCTCACTCCATTTCATATCCTTATGCCCACTTCCACGTTGTTTCCTCTCTTACCTCATGTCTTTGGGTGTACTTGTTTTGTTCAAAACCGGAGTCTCACTCGCACTAAGTTAGATGACACATCTATTCGTAGTGTCTTCTTAGTCTACTCTTCCATGTCCAAAGGGTATATGTGTTATGATCCTGTGCCTTGGCACTTTCATCACACTTTAGACGTTACTTTTTGTGAGGATCTTCTTTTCTTTCATACTAACCCTCCTTTGCAGGCTTCTCCTCCTGTTACTTCCACTGTTCGCCCGGTGCCCGTTTTGGACGAGGTTGAGGATAAGGTTGTTCCCCGCTCTCCTTCCCAACCAACGTCTCCTCTCCTATTGCAAATATACTCTCGTCGCCTACGCACTCAGCCCCCCCTCCTGCCTCTCCAATCTGTAGGTCAGGTAACTCTTCTCCTTTAACTCCTCCCCTTCCTCGCCGTAACTCACCTCGGGATCAACATCCTACAAATCATTTGGATTATTTGAGTAGTACTAATCATCCCATTTCCCAGTATCTTTCCTATGATAGGGTTTCCAATTCTTACCTTTCTTTCCTTGGCAAACTTGAGTCAAAATCCATTCCTTGTTTTGTGTCTGAGGCTCCTCAGAATCCCAAATAGGCCACGGATATGCAGAATGAGATGGCGGCTTTAGAATAGAATCACACTCGGAATCTTGTACCTTTATCTCCTGAGGAAAGAACGGTTGCTTGCAAATGGGTGTTCACTATCAAGTACCTCGCTGATGACTCACTTGACCGTTACAAAGCCTAACTGGTGGCCAAAGGTTTTACACAGATTCCTGGCAAAGATTTTGGTGCCACTTTTGCCCGTGTTGCCAAGCTTACTTCTGTGTGTCTCCTTATTTCCCTTGCAGCATCACATTCTTGGCCTCTTCATCAGCTTGATATCAAGAATGTGTTTTTTCATGGAGATCTCCTTGAGACGATTTACATGGCTCCTCCACCCTGATTTTGGGCTGAGGGGGAGTATCCGGGAAAAGTGTGCCAGTTACGCAAATCCTTGTATGGTCTGAAACAGTCTCCATGAACATGATTTGGTCGCTTTAGTTCCGTTATTATATCTATGGGCTTTGTTCAATGCCACTCAGATCACACTTGTTTCATTCGTCGTAATTCTACAGGTCAGTGTATAGTCTTGTTAGTCTATATGGATGATATTATTCCCACAATTGATGACTTTGTCGGCATTGGCCAAGTAAAGAAGGACTTGGGCTAAACTTTTGATATTAAGGATCTGGGATGTCTCAAATATTTTCTGAGAATTGAAGTGGCTCGCTCAAAGGAGGAGATCTCATTGTCTCAAAGGAAGTACACTTTTGACTTGCTTAAGGAAACTGGTATGTTAGGGTGTAAACCTACTTCTACTCCTATGAATCCTAATGTCAAGCTCTCATCAGAATCTAGTGAGTTGTTGAATGACTATCACACCCCATATTTTATTACTCGAATAACATTACCAATATTTATTAATCAAATCCATTTACAAATGTGAATTCATCATTTGATGAAATGATGAATAATTAAATATACATATTCCCTCTCGTCATACAACAATGACATTTTCATACAAATAAAAGAAATGCCCTGAGGCTTACAATAAAAAAGATGACACTACTCTTTACCAAAAACAAAAATAGCACTCAGCCAAACAAACAAATAAAGTAGTACAATCCATTACTACATTACACTTATAAAATGGTAAAACCCATTATTTGATCTTCAAATCCGAAAGCATTCCCTGTACAGACAGGTAGGGGGTGAGTAACTACTAGCTCACCAAACAATCTCATATTAAAACATTAGAAGATATGCGAGTACAAAAATAGTCATACATATACGTGAAATCATATCATGTCAAAATCATATGATTCTATTATATAATCTCTTGAACCTAATTTATTTTAATTAACCACAACTAGTTAATTTAAATAAATAAACATGTTTCAAAAGCAACATGACATTCTTTTCAATTCATTCAATTACCCATTTGTTAATGGAATCAAATAGTTAAACAATTCATAATGACATTGAACAAAGCATCAATACATTTTATACAGTTTCATGAGATGAATATATATGCCATGTCATGCTCAAAATATTTTTTTCATCTTTTCAAAATTTTATGCACAACGCCAATTTGAAAACATATTAATCCAACAATTTCAATAAAAATCCAAGGTGGTAAATACAACTCAGGTAATCCCTAGACTGGTGTCTGCAAGTAGACTATACAAGTACTACCAATTTGTCATTTTTACCAGTATTAACTAGAAGGCTCGACACCTATAATCTGTCATTTTTACCAGTATTAAATGGAAGGCTTGACACCTGTCATCTACATCACCTTTCAAGACTTACAACCGTATTTACCCCAAAATCATTTCATAAAAACTTGTTTCCCAACATTCATTTCTCAATGCAAAGTTTTCAAATCAAATTTCAAAGCTCATCATTATCAAATGAATTGATATGACAATGCAATGGTTAATAACACAATACAATATTTCTTCCACTTTCAATACTTCCACACAATATTTCCATTGTGATCAAAATTCTCATTTCTCATTTCAATATAATTTCTCAAGATGAATATAATTACTTTTATTCCAATTCATCCATGGGACAACAAAATTCCCACACTTAGAGTAATCTCAACCATTTAGTCACTTCAAGACTATATTAACATTTTTAACAACAATTTCCAAAACTTCAACAATTCTCATATTCCATGAAAACTATCATTTATATGAAAACAAATAAACAATTTTTCAAACATCATTTATTTTGGCACACAAAATAAATATAACAATATCTTCAAAGTTTGTCAACATCTTTCTTAAAACCTCCAATTTCTAAGTTTTCTCATCAAAACCACTCATCTTCATTTATTGAAAGAAAGTCACCAAAAACATCTCTCTTCAATCCTCATAGTTCAAAACCCTCAATTTCTATTTTAAAAGGAATAAGAAAGTCAACCCACTTTAAAAAAAAAATCTCTCATCTTCTTGAATCAATAATCAATTTTCAAAACAAATCAAAGGATGATTTCGAAAATCATCTAGATCTTGCAAAAACATATATATAACTATATTTCAACATAGCCATTTTTCATGCCAAGCTATTTAAAGAGGTAATATTTTTACCAAATTCTCTATCAATAACAATTTCACAACTTTTTCTAAAATTACTTAACCAACATGATATTTACATAAAAAATTATGAAATATGCCCAATAATAACATTTTCAAGGTTATGAGTTCGAAAGTTCACATTTCACATTTTTTTTTTTCATAAAAATGAACACAACTTAATCATCAACATATCATCTTTTATAAAATATCAAGAATATAACACTTTTAGAGTTTTTAATCCCAAAACAACTCTATAATCCCAACATAAGCATTTAATCAATATTCATCAACATAAATTTATTTTTCTCAAAAATAAATTCTAAATCAAAGATAAAAAAAATATTTCAACTTAATGTTTCTCAAAATAAATCATCTAATCATAATATGATGTAGATACAATCCATACAACTATTAAAATTAAATTTTTAGATTTTTAGCAACAAAATTTCAACACAAGGTGGTCTTCCCAAATCAACCTCAAAATACCACTTTTCTTGACATTCCAACATAATTATTCTTCCAAAAATTACCTAACAAAAATCTGAAAAAAATATATATATCCAATACCTCTTATAATGATATATTTTCTCAAAATAACCCTAACATAATTTTAATGTAAAAATAGAAAGAAAGTCCCTACCTCAAATATGAAGAAAAGATAATCCGAAAATGTAAACATCACCCGATCATGAATCTGAGAACACCATTGCGAAGATCACGACGAGATCTCCAACTTTCATTTACAACACTTTTGCGAAATCTCACTCTAAGGACTCCCATTTGAAGCTCAAAGATTGAGCAACAATGGAGGAAAAGAGAGAGAGAGAGAGAGAGAGAGAGAGAGGGGGGGGCTCAAAATCAAAAAAGGAAAAGTAAAAGTGGAAGAAAAGAATAGCAAGCAACGCCAACCTCACGTGGGTTGTCACCCACCACACAATTGTATTATTTAAAATTTGTAATAATACCTCAAAATTTTATAATATAAAATATAAAATGATATAATTTTTCTCACCACAAAATATAATATTTTTGTACACCATAAAATATAATATTTTGCTCACTACAAAATATTCACATTTTCATTCTTTATAAAATATATAATTTATCACCACATGGTACACACCATAAAATCAACTATCAAATATTTATTATAACCCCTACATAATAAGTAATAACTCCCTAGGTGGTTACTACCAATCATATAATTAAAAAAGACCAAACAGTTAAACACGAGTCACTAAACAAACTCAAATTAAATTAAATCTAAGTCATGGGTTTCACCCATAAGCCAAACATGGTCCAATTATATACCAAGATAGACCCAACAAATTTATCCAAATCATGATCTAAACATTCAAAATTAAATAACAAAATTCTTCTATAAATTAAACTGAACACCAATCAGTCCGTGAATTTTCATAAAATAAATATTCATCATTTAATTTTGAAATTTTTATCCAACGTACTAGACTCATATGAGAACAATATATAAAGATTTCATAACTTTCTGAGATCGGGAACTATTTTTAAAAAATACAAAACCGAACTATTTTTGCACAAAATTTACACAGCAATCAAATTTGAAAATTTGCTCAATTAAATTATGCACTGGATATTTAAAAAAAAAGGGTCATTACAATGACCTAGGCATGTATTAGTGCCTTGTTGGATGCCTTATTTATTTGACTAACACTAGACCTGATTTGACAGTTGCAGTTAGTGTTGTGAGTCAGTTCATGTATGTACCTCGTACAGAACACCTTGACGCGGTTTATCACATTTTGAGGTATTTGAAGACTTTTCCTGACTTAGGATTGTTCTTCACAGTTGGTCTCTAATCTAGGCTCTCCTATTTCATAGATGCTGACAATGAAGGATCTAAGACAGATAGGCGTTCCACTTCTGGCTTCTGTACTTTCTATGGTGATCATCTTATCTCATGGAAAAGTAAGAAGAAGGCAGTTGTTTCTAGGCCTTATGTAGAGACTGAGTATTGGGCTATGACACATGGGACATGTGAGATTCTTTGGCTTCGCTTTATTCTGGCAGGGTTGGGTGTTGAGTAGACTATTCCTTCCTCTTTATTTTGTGATAACAAATCTGCTATCATGTTAGCCTTTGATTTTGTGCTTCATGAGCGTACCAAGCATATCAAGGTAGACATACATTTTATCAAAGAAAAGGTTCAGACTGGCATTGTACGTCCATCCTTTGTCTTTTCTCCTCAGCAGTTAGCAAACATGTTCACAAAATATGTGGGACTAATGTTGCTCTAGTCTTTCATTAACAAGGTACGTTTGTTGAATATCTTCACGCTAGCTTGAGAGGGAGTATTGAATATAGAAACTAAAATATTATGTTGAATATAGGAATTAGAATAGGAATTAGAATATTTTTATTTGGATTGTAGGAATCTCTTCTTGTTTATATTGTTTCCTAAAATTGTATCATGAATATATTATATATATGGCTTCTATCTCATTCAAGGTAAGCCAATTCAATTCTTTTCATTCTATTCCCTAGACCCCACTTTATATTGGGTTTCCATGGGCTTTGAAATTCTTCAAGTCCACGTTATACTCTAATTGTTTATTATTCTGCGAAGTTCAATTTAAAGTCCACAATTCAATTATAGGACCTTGAATGTTACTTTGCTCTATGTTACATGGACTCATGGACTCGGGTACAGGTGTCGGATGCAGGTATGTATCTATATGTCGGACTCATCAAATCATAAATTTAAGGGTACACGGACTCGGCAAAAAAATGTCATATTTTTATATTTTTAATCTAGTATGTGAGATAAAATGGTACTATATGTAACTTGCAGTGTCAAAATGACATTTATAACAATTATACAACATGTACATACAATAATAGTGTTATATACAATTATATAAGAAGTATCCATTGAAAAGTATTCGACATATATCTCATATCCTTGTCCGAGTGTCGGGTGCCCGACACAGGTATTTCATTTATTTTGAAGAGTCCGTGTAACATAGACTTTGCTTCACCCTAATCCAAATTCGATTTTGGATGCACTAAAAATATCATAGAGTCAAAAGCACTTGTTAAAGTGTAAAAGAGGAAGTAACTATGAAAATTCTGAAATATTTGGAATGGATGTCCAAATCATGTCATGGACAACAAAAACAATGAGGTATTTGAAACAGATCATCGAAATAGTAAATTTTAATAGAAACATAATCATATTCATGACTACTTATATCCAAAATTACTTGACTCTGTAAGAAATTAAGTTACAAATAAGAGCAGGTTAACTCATAGTTTGAGAAGCTAGGCCCAGTGCAAGTTCTCGTGGTAACACTGCAGCCACCCCTCCATCAGCCAAAGCCTCTATTACTAGGTAAATATATGCCGGGCTGCTGCCACTGAACATTTTGAGAAGAAAGAAATATATCATTATCCGTTACAAAAAACAATTCATTCATCTCTATATCCATCCAAATAAAGGAACATTCATACAATTCCATACATGGGTTCGTATGTCCACCACTGAATGGAAAAGAAGGAAAACTTCTAGCATGGACCCACAAGCCCATATAAAGCCCAAACAATAGCAGTGCCTATAGGCAGTAGGCAAATGAAAGATGCTAGGACTTGTATATGGGGTATTTAATTAGCATGGTTCTTAAACCATAATAAACCACATACCTCAGCCTAGTTATTGCATCAAACAACTTCTCATCAGCTTTCCATATCTTGCCAATTGCCCCAAACAACTTAGCTATTAACTCTCCATCTTCCTCCGTTGCAGCTGCTCCCAAGCTCATAACTATGTGAAGGCAGACAATATTTTAAAACTAACATATTTGCAACATTGATGAAAATCAGAAAATGAAATCCAAGCTCGGGGGGAGAGTTGGATTGCTAATTTTCTTTGACACAAAATATAAATGTAATCTGATGAACAATTTAAGCTTTTAAGCCCAAGAAGTTGCAAACAAATCCTAAAGCTTTTGTCATAGATACATCAATGTGTGTTTAACTACCATGTTTCTTATGTGACAGTAAACAATCTTCGCATAAGAAACATTCTTCCCATTACTTCCTATAATATATAATTCAAAGATAGTATATTTGTTGCTGACATGATGCAGCTTAGTTGATGCAAGATTCACATCAAGTTCCTAGATATTTTTGGGTTAAATGATGGAACCTTATCTCTCTTCATTTCCCTCTATAGCTTCTCTCTGTCCTCTTTCTTCCTACTATATTCTTTCTTCTCTGCTTCTACTGCATCTCCACTTCTTGACTACCCCTTCTGCTCTGGTTCTTCTCTTTATTGCTTCTTTTTTTGTTTCTTCTATATCTCAATTTCTCTCTCAATATTTACTGTCATGTTTATTTGCACATCACATGTTCAACAAAATTGTTCTGAACCACATTTTCAGATCTGGCATCCTTAACCACATTTTCACAAGAAAATGCTTTCAAAGTGTTATTGGTAACAAATCCCAGTGAACCCTTCACAAAGGTTCCACATCTTCTTCTTCTTCTTCTTCTTCTTTTTTTTTTTTTTTTTTTTTCCAGTGAGTACATGACTCAGATCTTGATTAAAGTAACAATTCTATCTCTAAATAGATTGCTCATCCACTTAATATGGATATAAGACACCAAATGGTGAAAGAAATTAAAAACTGGAATATACTATAGTTTAGATTTCCATTCAACTGCTATTACAGCGGAAGTCAGATTTCCCAAAATACACACCATCATTACAAACTTCAATCGCTTCGTGATCTAGAATTTGGGATTAACCAACGTCCCTATGCAATTTTGCAGTGACTCAGTCATCACAAATAAAAGGGAAAACCAAAACGATGACTAAAGAATTCAGTAATCTCATACTCAACAAGAACAATGTTGAGCCCTTGTAACTTGCATCACTATTTTCACTGGTTTATGATGTATGATAGTTTATAAAAGAGGAATCTTAGTTTTTTTTAAAAATATTGATTACTAGGAATTGTGTAACTTTCAGCTCTTAGGTTTTCCCATGCCCTTCATACTGATGAATGTTGAACAAGATGACTTTACAAATGCATAATAACGAAATACTCATCACGAAAATTTTAATTTGATAATAGACCGACATCTTCCCATTTAAAGGAAATACTAAAGAAAACATATGACACCATAAGAAAGTGAGAAAGAATTGATACCGGATGCCGCCTCCCCTACAGCAGCAGGAGTATTCGATATCACCCTAGTAAATAGATTGTGACCGGCCCATTCCTGGATGAAACAAAATAATAACTTCAATAAAAATGTGTAAATATAACAGATATCCAAACTGGAAATAGTGTAGTCTCCATAATATAATTTCATTCATAAAAAATGCAAGAAGGGTGAATAACAGAGACACAGGACAGAACAACATAAAGCACATGAAAGAGCATATATTCTCAAGAACGGACGCAGCTGAAATGAATCTGCACCAATGGCATCTCAAGTCATTAAAAAACTAAAAACATAAACTTCGAGAGATAATTTAGAATGAGTTAATTAGACTTAATGTTTTGCTTAAAATCCCACACACATAGTTGCATTGCACATCCACCCAGGGCCATTGTATAATGGAGTAGCAAGAAACAGAATGAGGAGTGAGGAGTTCCGTGGTACACTGGTGAATCAAGAGCATCATCGGAATCAAAGCCATGAGGAGTGGAGAGAAAAGCAAGGAACTTTTGTGGACAACTTCTTCAGTGAGGTTAACTAGGTTTTGGTTGTAACAAATCTCGTCTTAGATCTTATAACCCTTAATTCATAATGGATTGTTAGTTGGCTAGGTGTACCCATAGTTTTTCACCTAGAGAAGAAATCTTGAAGGTTTTCCATGATAAAATTTCATGTGTCCTAGATAACAATAAGCATAAGAGCTTAAAGAGCTAAGAGTTCATTAAGAAGTGTTTCATATTTATTTTCTATGCAATTGATGTGCAGATACTTATGATTAATTGATCATATTTTGAGATTAATATGTGATAGGTTAGGTTTAATGGTGGTGTGTTTGTGGGATACAAGATTGACTACAAACAATTACAAATTTTTACATGTATATAAACAACAATAGAATAATATGGGTTGAGAATTTCCGAAGCCGTGATGGCTTTGTTTTGATGCTAAATTGTGGGAGTTCCTAATAGGCGATTGGGTTAATTTATTCTATTGTTGTTACAAGAAGAGAAAGATGGGTGCAAATAATAATTGTTTATGCGGTGTAATATTTTGTTAGGTTTGTGAGATTGAGGTGGATCTTGGTAATTTGAGATTAGCTTGGGAAATATTATTTTACCTGTTTGAGGTAAGTAGCTCTCTATCACTGTTGGTTCATTTTTATTCCTATCGAATCGTTTAAAGTCATAAATATTTATTTATAGCCTTCATGTTCTCTTAAAATAAAATATGGGTGAAGTATAAAACAACATCGAATATTATTATGAAAATTATTTGAATATTTGGTGAAACTATTCTGAAAATTGTACTAAACGTTTATTCTGAAAATATCGAATATTTTATTTAAAAGTTGTGTCTTATTTGAATTTTGAACATCATTGTAGTCTGACTATGATTTGGACCCTAGCCAATGGGGGTTATTTATTGGCACAGAAACTAGCTTCTTTTGGGGCTTTACCACCGGCCTATGTGTGGTTCTGGGGCCTTGTCACGGGCTAAGTGACCGTAGTCATTAAGACTTGGGTTTTGTGAATCAAATCATTGAACCATCTGAATATCGAACCATCAATTTGAACAACGAATTACTTTGAATTATCTTGTTGGCTTTTCATTTAAAATGTATTGTACATTGTTTATTTTTAGCTATGAAACCATCTTACAAATAATTGTTCATTTATTGAACTGTAGAAAAAATTATATTTATTGGTTATCGATTTATTTATTTATTTATTTGTATACTTGATCCAGCTAGCAGTGATGGTTGGTTATTTACTGGGCTATCTAGCTTACCCTTATTTTTATTTTTTTTCAAATTCTAAAGAGTAGAACTGCGCGGGATTTTTACATGTGGGAGTGCCGAGAGTAGGACTATGATTTAAATACTTAGATTATTGTTTTGTTAATGGATTTTATTAGTAGACTTGGTGGATAATTTCATATGATAAGAATAATCAATTTTTATGGATTTTAGCATTATGATAATTAAGGATTTAATTGGAGTATTTTACATTGTTGGTTATGTGTTGGACTCTTAGCCTTGCATGCTCACTTAAATGAGTGTGCGGCGTTGTCACGGAGCTTGGGACATGACAATGCAGCTACTCAGTAACTCAAGCTTCAAATGCACATGAATGTTCTTTTTCTTTCCACAGCCATGACAATAACAGGTTGCCATTGAAGAATATGGCCGGCCCTGAGTTTTCGGGGCCTAAGACGAAACAAAAACAGGGGCCTATATTCACAAAGAAAAAAAAAATTACCCTATTTCGTATCACTACATACCAAAATAGATATCAAAATGTATTCATACGAACAAAAAAAAAATAGGAAAACTTTATTCAATTAAAATGTATTGCATATGTATTGAATTAATTGTTGTTTATTGAATATGTTGTTTATGAGTGTGGTTGAGTGTGATTGCGTGTGGTTGCATTGCTGTTTATTGAATATGTTGTATATGAATGTGATTGAGATTGAATTAATTGTTTATTCCACTAAAATCTGATAAACAAGGAAAGTAAAAAAAATTAGGACAAATTTATTTATTCCACTAAAATCTGATAAAGAAATAAAATAAATAAAAAAAATTAGGGGCCATATTTTGGGCTACTAACATTTTGTATGTGTATGTAGTGTTTCTCATTCAAGGGCCACCAACATTTTGCATATATTTTAATTTCGATTGAGTCAAACCACACTTAGAAACAAATATGGGCTCAGCAGAATATTTTTGGGTCCTTTAAATTGGTCCTAAAACAACAAAAATAATTTGGACCTATTTATATTTGTACTATACTATAATACTTTTTTAAATTTTGGGGCCCTATTTTAGGCCAATTTTTTGGGGCCTAAGGCACAGGCCTCAATGGCCTTAGCCTAGGGCCAGTTCAGAATATGTGTGTATATATTTTTGAAACCATACAAATGATGTTGAGGTGCATATAGTGACTTATAAAACAGTCAAAATAGATTCACATGTTCTAGGAAAAGTTAAGGAAAGGTTGGCCCTCAATGCACTTTGGTTCTCAGTCTGGTCCACCAGAAGTTGAAAGTCACCTAGAAGTTCAAACCTAATATTTTGCAATTACATCTTTTAAAATCTATTCACAAACTTATACAAAATTGAGGGCCTTAGCCTTAAGTAACTCTAGCAAATGGAAAGGAAATCACACTCTAATTAGTATTATTTTTCACAGAAGAAGCATGGATTGGACTTTTAGTTTCATTGGTCTTCCTAATCCATTAATATCAAATAAGCACAGAAAAATTATAGTTCTTTCTTCTTTTCAATGTTGTAAACCACCAAATCAAAGACTTCTTTCCAAAGATGGTAAAAAATAATAATAAAATAAATGCCTTACTCCTTGTTTGCCAAAGGTGTGATGATTTTGTTGATAAGTGTATTTCCCCTCTCAGCCAATAGTGAAAAATTATAATAAAAAAAAATTGAAAATATGTATGAAAGAAAGAGGAATTTCAAACATAATTGCAGGTTAAATTACTTTATTAATTCACACAATCTTATTAAATGAAAGACTCTTGGAGCCTAGTCAACAGTCTTCCAAAAGAAAATTAACACTAAAGCTAATTTCCATTCATTCTCTGTATACATTATTATATTTAAAATGTTGTGAAGACTACAAAAAATCATCTTAACAGATATAAGATACAATATAATATAAGTGCTAACGCTCCAAGCATGACAAAATTTTCCACCTCGTGGCCTATGCGATGGAAAATTTAAATTGACCACGCCATCTTGATTCACAAACTCAAGCAGCCACTTTCACATGTCAACAATTGCCAATAGGTCAAAAACAGCAAAGGTTTATTTATTTATTTATTTTCAAATGTTTCACTCTGTTACATATACTCTTCTACTTACCCCATGTACCCATATCCATAGGATATGATATGGGTAAAGGAATGCATATCCTTACACAATTTAGACACTTAAATCCTCTAATCTTATACGATAGTTCGAAGAAAAGACACTCACTTTTGCTAGTAAAGAAACCTTTCTAGTTTGTTACACCAATGGGTGATATAAATTTCATATTTTCCCTAAATCTCATTTAAATTGAAGTAAATTTCTAAATAATTCACATTTTATGTAAGAACATTATACAATATGCGATATATATACATGTTTAAGGCATGTCTCCATACTATACCCAACTTTTGGATACATATCTCAATATCCAAATATTTTGGTTTAGGAAGATATGATGCTTGGATACACTCGCACTTGGTACTCGTATCCTAATCCATGTAACACAACAAAGCAGGACTATTATACAATATTAAGAGCACAAACAAACAATCTTAATAATCTATGCACACAGATTTAACACAAATAACCCAATAAAACATAAACTGAAGATACATACTCATGGACATTAAAATTAAGATAACTCTACTCTTGCAAGGGGCATGTCACATAATATTAAAATAGTATGGAATAAGGCTTTCAGCTTTTGTAAATTCATCTATCAAGGAATATTATGTGCAATGAGCCATAGATAGTTGTGGTGCCAAACTTGGAGGCCTGTTAATTTAACTCCTACAGCAACAGAAAAGAGAAGCTGCTTCTCTGACAGTAGCAGTCTCAACTGCAAAGCCATGAAACAACATAATGACAATGGTAAATAGAGAATTATATGAAAATTGTTATACATAAGTCAGATATTATAATCTAATGTACATAGGAACAAGCTACCCAGAAGAGCACTTAAAAAATAATTTTATTGCATGAGAAGCTAAAGAGAAGTGGTCCCATATAAGGAGCTCCCTCAAATGATTCAAAACATTCACCGTTGACCTACTACACCAAATCAACAATGTTATAAACATGCATATGCATAAAAAATTTAATGCTAATTGCACCACATGCAGATTAGTACTTTTTT